>JAVGWX010000009.1:11252748-11324066 GCA_036924085.1 Ariolimax columbianus
AGAAGGATCTTGGCAGCTTTGGTTCACTGGTCCTGACGCTAGCAGTCAGCCATGGATCGCTGACCACTGCAGCTCATGCGCTGCTCAGTATCTTGATCCCTTGTTTTCTCTATCCACTGTTGTTTATATTTTTTGAGAATGTGTGCCTTGACTCCTGGTTCAGTTAAAGTGCGCTTATTATGTTCGGCCACGGAGATTACCTTCGCATTTCCCCTCAACATGTTATCCGCATTGCATGTTTTCAGAAGAATTTGATAGATCATCAGGTGGTCTGGGTCTTGTGTTGAGTCTTTTGAAATTGATTGAAATCAGCAGAAGCTATGTTTTATGGTCCATAATGATTCAAAAGTGCTCCGGGGATCAAGATGCTGCAGTGGTCAGCGACCCATAGCTGACTGCTAGCGTCAGGGCCAGCGACCCAGAGCTGTCAAGACCCTTCTACACCTACACAGTGATCCTGGATAACAGGCTGCAGCAGGGCAGACTGGCTAAGGAGAAGGGATCGAAGAGGGAATGCTAACCCGGTACTAAAAAAATGCTTGCTGAAGTCGGATGTGTTGGACCGAAAGGTGCAAATATTCGCAGCCAAGCTGTAAACTACGACACAACGCATTCCGTTCTCTGGACTACATTCTGCTACTTAAGCCCTTTCAGGGTTTGGTAGTGGGAGATTGAGAACGAAGAAAAAGAAGTGCTTCGGTGATGAAAGGATTCACCGACTGAAAAGTTTGTTTTCAGGGGACGCCTGATAGTGTAGCTAATTGTAGTATACGTAGAGGCTCTTTTCGTGTCCCTCAGCATCATGCCGAGACCAAAAATTAAAAATTGGTAACAGTAAAGCGAAGTAGTCTGTCCCAACGACGCTACGAAACCCACAGTGGGGAGGAGCTTCTCATTGCACTGCATCCAAGATGACTCGGTCCGCTTCCTCAAGCCTGTCTCGAGATGCAAGATGAGCCATCGTACCAAAGAGTCGTCAAGAGTTAATTCTTCTTCTTCTTCGTACGCAGTCAGACAGTAACCATTATTTTTTCGAAAAAAGCGGCGGTCATCCTGAGGCTGTCGACACTGCCATAGAGCTTGTCTTGCAGTTCCACTGGTGATGGCCACATCTGCTCTCTCTGATCCTCGTATGTCGGGCAGTTCTGCAGCAGATGTTCAGCGGTCATTTTACCGGTACCGCACGGGCATTCGTCGGTACCACCTATCTTCAATTTGTTAAATAGGTGGTACCTCAGTTTATTGTGGCCAGTGCGAAGTCTGAAGACAACGACCTGCTCTCTACTGTTCAACTGGTAATAGGCATCGTTTTTGGTGTAACCAGTATGTTCGGTTTCCCATTTGGTCATGTATCTGGCTTTGATAAGCCGTTTTGACTCTTCGTACGTCAAGAGTTAATTCAACTCGTCAAGAGTTAATTCAACTCGTCAAGAGTTAATTCAACTTGTCAACAGTTAATTCAACTCGTCAAGAGTTAATTAAACTCGTCAAGAGTTAATTCAACTCGTCAAGAGTTAATTCAACTCGTCAAGAGTTAATTCAACAAGTAGCTTCGACCAACAACAATGGCCGAAGATGCAGCAGTGAATCAGCTGACAGTAGCCAGCTACTTACTTCAGGGTCAGTGAATCAGCTGACAGTAGCCAGCTACTTACTTCAGGGTCAGTGAATCAGCTGACAGTAGCCAGCTACTTACTTCAGGGTCAGTGAATCAGCTGACAGTAGCCAGCTACTTACTTCAGGGTCAGTGAATCAGCTGACAGTAGCCAGCTACTTACTTCAGGGTCAGTGAATCAGCTGACAGTAGCCAGTTACTTACTTCAGGGTCAGTGAATCAGATCTGACCAAGAACCTAATCGGTCTCCAAGCGGAGGTCCTGGCTGGATACAGCCTGTGCTAGTGTAGTCTGGCTAGGGGAATAAGGATCGCAGTGGAAAAGCAAACCCCGTAAAAACCACCACGCCCCCACCCCCGCATGACCTCCCCCTCACCAAAAAAAGGCCAGCTTAAGCCAGGTGTTTCGGGCAGAAAATGCGAATATATCAGTCTAACTGTAAACTACAACACAACGTCATAACGTCATTTTCATGACGAACGCCGAAGAAGAAGAAGACGAAGAAGAAGAAGATGAAGATGAAGGAAAAGAATAATGAGTAGACAGCAGTCAGCGCTCTTAGGTGGCGGCTTTTATCAGAGTCAGCCAACCAGATCTAATCAAGACCGCATTCTAAGCAGCGGTCCTGGAAACAGACTGCACTCGTGTGGTCTGGCTAAGAGGATAGGGATGGCAGTGAGAAAGCAAACCCGATTATTATTTTTAAAAAGGCAGTTGAAACATGATGTTTCGCCCAGAAAGGCTAAGATCTCACAGTCCCACTGTAAACAACGACATCACAAAGACCCTTTCTGGAAAAACGCCGCAGAAGAAGAAAGTGAGATGCTCTTGTTTACGAAACTAATCGTGCGGAGTTCTTCACCCTAAGTGAATTATCTCAAGCAGTGTGTTTGGAGTGCCTCTTTTTTACATCCTCGGGACGTACTAAAGAATGTAGACTTGTCCTCCTCGCTGTAGTGCAATGTACGGTATCTCAGACTCACTTTAATGATCCCAATGCAGATCCCCACCTCGTTGGATCGTGTCGTTAATTTAAACCTTGTTAATTCTATCTTACAGACGATTATATACAAACAAGGATACACAAAACAAGAGTCACGTTCGGCATGTTGAAACCCACATGAAACTCCAAGGAAAAAGAAGGAAGACAAAAATAAGGATTTTCAATTCAAATGTGAAGCCAGTCCTGCTGTATAAAGCGGAAACCTGGAGAATGACCAAAAGTAATGATAGGAGATTACAGGGTTTTGTCAACAGTTGAATGGGAAAGATTTTCGGTATACAATGGTTTGACAAAGTTACAAACAGACTGTGGGAGAGAGCGGGACAAGGGAAATTGGAACAGGAGTTCTTAGGGAGAAAGTGGAGATAGATGGGTCATACGTTAAGAAAGCCCCAGGCCAGTCTCACCAGACAATTCATGTCATGGAAACCCCAGCGAAAGAAAGGCAGACCAAGGAATACGTGGAGACGATCTGGAGGCGGAAGTAAAGAAATAAGGAGAAAGCTGGAAGGAAGTGGACAAGATTGCACAGGACAGAACTACTTAGCGAGGGCTGGTTGAGGGCCTATACACCCCTGGGTGATAGAAGGTGAGGGCTGGTTGATGGCCTATACACCCCTGGGTGATAGAAGGTGAGGGTTGGTTGAGGGCCTATACACCCCTGGGTGATAGAAGGTGAGGGTTGGTTGAGGGCCTATACACCCCTGGGTGATAGAAGGTGAGGGTTGGTTGAGGGCCTATACACCCCTGGGTGATAGAATGTGAGGGCTGGTTGATGGCCTATGCACCCCTGGGTGATAGAAGGTGAGGGTTGGTTGATGGCCTATGCACCCCTGGGTGATAGAAGGTGAGGGTTGGTTGATGGCCTATGCACCCCTGGGTGATAGAAGGTGAGGGCTGGTTGAGGGCCTATACACCCCTGGGTGATAGAAGGTGAGGGTTAGTTGATGGCCTATACACCCCTGGGTGATAGAAGGTGAGGGTTAGTTGATGGCCTATACACCCCTGGGTGATAGAAGGTGAGGGTTGGTTGATGGCCTATGCACCCCTGGGTGATAGAAGGTGAGGGTTGGTTGATGCCCTATACACCCCTGGGTGATAGAAGGTGAGGGTTAGTTGATGGCCTATACACCCCTGGGTGATAGAAGGTGAGGGTTGGTTGATGGCATATGCACCCCTGGGTGATAGAAGGTGAGGGTTAGTTGATGGCCTATGCACCCCTGGGGGATAGAAGGTGAGGGTTGGTTGATGGCCTATGCACCCCTGGGTGATAGAAGGTGAGGGTTGGTTGATGGCCTATGCACCCCTGGGGGATAGAAGGTGAGGGTTGGTTGATGGCCTATGCACCCCTGGGGGATAGAAGGTGAGGGTGGGTTGATGGCCTATGCACCCCTGGGTGATAGAAGGTGAGGGTTGGTTGATGGCCTATGCACCCCTGGGTGATAGAAGGTGAGGGTTGGTTGATGGCCTATGCACCCCTGGGGGATAGAAGGTGAGGGTTGGTTGATGGCCTATGCACCCCTGGGTGATAGAAGGTGAGGGTTGGTTGATGGCCTATGCACCCCTGGGTGATAAAAGGTGAAAGAGGGCTGGTTGATGCCCTATACACCCCTGGGTGATAGAAGGTGAGGGTTGGTTGATGGCCTATACACCCCTGGGTGATAGAAGGTGAGGGTTGGTTGATGGCCTATGCACCCCTGGGTGATAGAAGGTGAGGGTTGGTTGATGCCCTATACACCCCTGGGTGATAGAAGGTGAGGGTTGGTTGATGGCCTATGCACCCCTGGGTGATAGAAGGTGAGGGTTGGTTGATGGCCTATGCACCCCTGGGTGATAGAAGGTGAAAGAGGGCTGGTTGATGCCCTATACACCCCTGGGTGATAGAAGGTGAGGGTTGGTTGATGCCCTATACACCCCTGGGTGATAGAAGGTGAGGGTTGGTTGATGCCCTATCCACCCCTGGGTGATAGAAGGTGAGGGTTGGTTGATGGCCTATACACCCCTGGGTGATAGAAGGTGAGGGTTGGTTGATGGCCTATGCACCCCTGGGTGATAGAAGGTGAAGGTTGGTTGATGCCCTATACACCCCTGGGTGATAGAAGGTGAGGGTTGGTTGATGGCCTATGCACCCCTGGGTGATAGAAGGTGAGGGTTGGTTGATGGCCTTTGCACCCCTGGGTGATAGAAGGTGAAAGAGGGCTGGTTGATGCCCTATACACCCCTAGGTGATAGAAGGTGAGGGTTGGTTGAAGCCCTATACACCCCTGGGTGATAGAAGGTGAGGGTTGGTTGATGCCCTATACACCCCTGGGGGATAGAAGGTGAGGGTTGGTTGATGGCCTATGCACCCCTGGGTGATAGAAGGTGAGGGTTGGTTGATGGCCTATGCACCCCTGGGTGATAGAAGGTGAAAGAGGGCTGGTTGATGCCCTATACACCCCTGGGTGATAGAAGGTGAGGGTTGGTTGATGGCCTATGCACCCCTGGGTGATAGAAGGTGAGGGTTGGTTGATGCCCTATACACCCCTGGGTGATAGAAGGTGAGGGTTGGTTGATGCCCTATACACCCTGGGTGATAGAAGGTGAGGGTTGGTTGATGCCCTATACACCCCTGGGTGATAGAAGGTGAGGGTTGGTTGATGGCCTATACACCCCTGGGTGATAGAAGGTGAGGGTTGGTTGATGGCCTATGCACCCCTGGGTGATAGAAGGTGAGGGTTGGTTGATGGCCTATACACCCCTGGGTGATAGAAGGTGAGGGTTGGTTGATGCCCTATACACCCCTGGGTGATAGAAGGTGAAAGAGGGCTGGTTGATGGCCCTATACACCCCTGGGTGATAGAAGGTGAGGGTTGGTTGATGCCCTATACACCCCTGTGTGATAGAAGGTGAGGGTTGGTTTATGCCCTATACACCCCTGGGTGATAGAAGGTGAGGGTTGGTTGATGGCCTATACACCCCTGGGTGATAGAAGGTGAGGGTTGGTTGATGGCCTATGCACCCCTGGGTGATAGAAGGTGAGGGTTGGTTGATGGCCTATACACCCCTGGGTGATAGAAGGTGAGGGTTGGTTGATGGCCTATGCACCCCTGGGTGATAGAAGGTGAAAGAGGGCTGGTTGATGCCCTATACACCCCTGGGTGATAGAAGGTGAGGGTTGGTTGATGGCCTATGCACCCCTGGGTGATAGAAGGTGAGGGTTGGTTGATGGCCTATGCACCCCTGGGGGATAGAAGGTGAAAGAGGGCTGGTTGATGCCCTATACACTCCTGGGTGATAGAAGGTGAGGGTTGGTTGATGGCATATGCACCACTGGGTGATAGAAGGTGAAAGAGGGCTGGTTGATGCCCTATACACCCCTGGGTGATAGAAGGTGAGGGTTGGTTGATGGCCTATGCACCCCTGGGTGATAGAAGGTGAGGGTTGGTTGATGGCCTATGCACCCCTGGGTGATAGAAGGTGAAAGAGGGCTGGTTGATGGCCTATGCACCCCTGGGTGATAGAAGGTGAGGGTTGGTTGATGGCCTATGCACCCCTGGGTGATAGAAGGTGAAAGAGGGCTGGTTGATGCCCTATACACCCCTGGGTGATAGAAGGTGAGGGTTGGTTGATGGCCTATGCACCCCTGGGTGATAGAAGGTGAGGGTTGGTTGATGGCCTATGCACCCCTGGGGGATAGAAGGTGAAAGAGGGCTGGTTGATGCCCTATACACCCATGGGTGATAGAAGGTGAGGGTTGGTTGATGGCATATGCACCCCTGGGTGATAGAAGGTGAAAGAGGGCTGGTTGATGCCCTATACACCCCTGGGTGATAGAAGGTGAGGGTTGGTTGATGGCCTATGCACCCCTGGGTGATAGAAGGTGAAAGAGGGCTGGTTGATGCCCCATACACCCCTGGGTGATAGAAGGTGTAGGTTGGTTGAGGGCCTATGCACCCCTGGGTGATAGAAGGTGAAAGAGAATTCTCTCTATCGTCTTATTTCTCTCATATTTTTCCTGCATGCCACTTCAACTTTGTATTTGCCATCCTGTGTGTATGCAGGCCATCTATGAACTCTATCAAGGAGAGAAGGATATGGTTGAAGACTTGATCACTGTCACAAAAGTAAGTCTTCATTTTGTCTGGTAGAATGAAAACATCATGTTATTTTATACATCAACGCAACCTTTCTTACTTCTCTTGTACCTCTGGAGGTTTAAAGGTCCTTCTTATATATTCTTGCAATATATTTTAGCCGAGAGTGGAGGGGAGTATGAGCTGTTACACCTAACGACATTCTCCCAATGAACACCCACCCCGCATACATTCTCTGACAGTACGAGATCAGCTCCTAGCTTTCTCGTGACTGGACACTACCTATTAACAGAAGCATGTCTCAGATGCGAGTCTTTGGCGCCATAAACCCAGAATAGACTCTAGAAAAATGAAGTACGTAAATCATATGTGGTCATTCATTTCAGAAAAGCAAACCTAAGAACAATCCGCCAAATTGGGACTGAATATCTACATGAAGAAAAAATTCCTTAAAATGCATCCGATCAAAAAAGAATCAATCATGCTGGAGAAAGAGCTGGTGTAAGAGATGCCTTTACTTATTTGGCAGCACACATGATAACTCAGAGGGTACAGATGTAAAGACAACAATTCATAGATGTGAATGGCATTTCTAACAGTAAATGCGAAATCAAGATTCACACCACAGTTAGGCTATTCAACGCCAGTGTTAAGTCGGTGCTGTTGTATGGAGCCGAAACATGGAGAGCAACCAATGCGATACGACATAGACTTCAATCCCTTGTTAACAGATGCCTACAAAAGATAGTGGGCATAAAGTGGCAGGAGTTGGTGAGGAATAAAGACCTGTAGGAAAGGAGCCAACAACAGCCCCTGGAACAACAAATTAAGAAAAGAAAATGGGTCTTGATAGGACCGTCCAACATAGTTAGGCAGGCTCTCACATGGAATCCTCGGGGAACGGAAAGAGATGTAGACCTAGTAATAGATGGAGAAGTGTATGTGACAGGGAACCACGATTAAATGATCACTCATGGAGAGAAGCAGAAAGAGTAGGCTAGGACCTTGTATGATGGTGAGATCTTGACAATGGCCTATGCACTGAGAGATCGATGGACTTTTATTTGATTGTTTGAAGGCAACTTAACAAAGAACCGCAAACAATTGAATTTAAACCGTTAACCAGACCAGCGGTATAGTACGATGGTTAGCCACAGACCGGGTGAAGTGGAGGGAGTTTGTTGTTGCCAAGAATTACACAATATGGCGTGATGGTGACTGACTGTTTTGCTAATCAGTGATTGAGGACCTGACACGAAGAATGAAGATAATAGCATGTTGTGGACCACATCTGTCGTCCCAAATACGAGGGCGCCAGGATTCACGCGATAAATGGGTGATAAATTGATCGATTGAAACTTAAAATCATCTTCATCATTGCAGGTAATCTGTTGACACGCACAGTTTAGACAGAACTAGGTCGGATAAAAAGTTTTGGTAAAAGCGGATGTGCATGGCCGAACGGTGCATATATCACAGTCCATCTGTAAAATACGATACAACGTAGTTGCGTTAAAAAAACGAGCGAAGAAGACGAAGATGTATGTAGGAAAAACAGTTCATGAGATGCGCAGTCTTGTTGCTAACAAAACACAGATAATGAGTAGAAGAAGAATGACTTTAGTGAAAATGATGGATTTTCTGTACTGTAAGCTCTCAAGGATGGTCAACTTCAACACTCTAGGAATGAACTAGGCAAGGTCCTTAAAGTTGTCAGAAAGAGAACCATAATTCAATGGCTTCCATCCCATTGTGACGTACCGGGGAATGAGAAGACGGCTAGACTTGCAGGAACAAGAAGATATCACGTACTTTGAGATGGAGAGCTATCCGAGCTGAGAAGAGAACATGAGCAAACATACGCTGACTATCTCACCCTTGACAACAGGGGCAGATCACTATTCCTCACATCCTGGCAGGCACAGCAGACAGAACAGACACATGCGTACGCTTCGGATGCAAACCTCACCACTGTACACATGTGTACTAGACAAGCAAACTGCTGAACATTTGTTACAGGACTGTCCCCTGTTTTACCCGGTAAAGAAGATACACTGACCCAACGATTCAGCACTGAACTCAAAACTGTACAGGGCTAAAGAGGAGCTGAAAATAACGGCGGAGTTGACCATTGGGTACTCGTCTAAAGTTTGTAAACATTAAAAACAAGGATCGCAAGAAGAAGAAGAACGTTTTTAATAAAGAACATTCGCGAAATCTGTCCAAATTAACTTAACTTCATTTTAATGTTTTAGAAGGCTCTACAGAGTCTGTATACAACCAGTTTATTCCACTCCACCGATACTAAAAATAACTATGAGCATCCAATTTATTTTTGAATGCATTAGCTGACCCTGCTTCCAACACATCCTGTAGCAATGCATTAAAAGCATTCACCACTCTCTGACTAAAAACATACTTCCTAATATCTAATCTGGACCTGTTCTTAAACAATTAGAAGCTGTACACTCTTGCTTTTGTAGCCGGTTGTTTTTTTTTAAAACTAGAAATAGTCTAATTTATCTTTTCCATTGATTAATTTATAAAATTGTATTAAGTCACCTCGAATTCTCCTCTGTTCTAAACACGGTACACCCAATTTTTAAGTATTTCCTCATAATTATCATTTTGAAATCCCACGATCAGTTTTGCATATTCCACGGAGATCTTTCACGGAATCCGAAAACTCCGCTGAACATCAATTGGAAGACATTACTTTAACGATCCTGTGTAGTAGAGATCGGACGCCCGTGTTTAGTGTCGTGCACGTTAAAAATCCCTTGGCAGTTGGAAATGACAAAAAGAATAGGCTTAACGGCCGCTGCTCGCGCAAAATTCAAATTTATGTTAAAAATCTATCCAATCTATTCCGGGATCCTCGCTACAGCGTAGCGTATGGGTTAAACCATGACCATATGTAGTTCTATTACAGTTGGTAATGGCCAAACCATGTGCAATGACGTTGATTGTTGGACTAAACTAAACTAAACTAAACTAAATTAATCTAAACTAAACTAAACTAAGCTAAGCTAAACTAAACTAAACTAATCTAAACTAAACTAATCTAAACTAAACTAAACTAAACTCAGCTAAACTACACTAAACTAAACTAAACTTCAATGTTAACGTTGTAGAATATGGACAGAAAATTGAACTGTTTTATATATTCCCACATCAATCACTGCTGAAGACGGATGTGTCGAGCCGAATGGTGCAAATGGTCTTTCTTCTTCCTTCTTTTTCGTTCGCTCTCAATCTCTCGCTACCAAGCACTGAACATGGCTTTAGAAGTTGCAGAATGTAGTTCGGAAAACGGAATGCGTTGTGTCGCTAGTTTACAGCTTTACTGCGATATTTGCACCTTTCGGTCCAACACATCCGTCTTCAGCAGGCGTGAAACTGTAAACTAGCGACATAGCGCATTCAGTCCTGTTCAGGACTTGGTAGCGGGAGATTGAGAACAAACGCAGAAGAAGAAGAAGAAGAAGAAGAAGAAGAAGAAGAAGAAGAAGAAGAAGAAGAAGAAGAAGAAGAAGAAGAAGAAGAAGAAGAAGACACATCACGCATAGAAAGCAATCGCCATAGCGAGAGAAAGACCTGGAACTTTCTGTCACCACTATTATTCTTTGCTCCACAGCTGTACAGGGACTCCCTGCTAACGTTAGGGCTCATGTCGCAATCTGACGTCAACACGCTGTTTGGGAACATCGACTCTCTGATTCCGGTGCACCAAGGTCAGGCCTCACGTGGTACTGTTACTATTCTTAGATGAAGGTAAAAGGTGTCCCGTAACAGAAAGTGCTGTCGGGAAGAAGTGTTACTGACTAATGTCAGACCTCAGCATTTTGTATGAAGTTACGTGGGCAATTCCCTTCCGCGCATTTTATGTTCATAACAATAAGTCAGGAGTTATTTACATAGCTAGGTTGATCGGGGCATGTCGATAAATGGGACTCGAACCATGGCCATCTTTACTTTACGTAAATTAAGATGGCCATGCTCGAACCCGGTTCCTTTACTGTGACCGAGTGGCAAGCGATGTGCCACTACGCTAATCGGGTGCTCTATTCATTTATTAGAACTGGGGGGGGGGGGGGGGAACTAGACAGAAGGTGGAGACGTTGTTGGACGCCACTCGTTCTGAGTAAATTGAACACTTCTCACACTATTATTTTGGTGACGGGTTACAGTTATTCCTCTAACATTCCGAGGTATCCTTGAGAAGGTGTACCGTCGTCCTTCTGGCTGTAATGCAATGAGAAGTTGTTAAGAATTTAAGAATGTTCACCACTACGTGGAATACACGTGGATTACACGCTTCATTGGCTAAACTGTTGGGACACCGGCTGTTTCCAAGAACCCTACCACGAGTTATTGATCAGTAAATAACCGTGATGTTACACTTCACTCCCCAGGTGGAGATCTTGATCTGTATCTTTTATCTGACCCGACATTATACTTCACTCCCCAGGTGGAGATCTTGATCTGTATCTTTTATCTGACCCGACATTAAACTTCACTCCCCAGGTGGAGATCTTGATCTGTATCTTTTATCTGACCCGACACTACACTTCACTCCCCATGTGGAGATCTTGATCTGTATCTTTTACCTTACCCGACATTACACTTCACTTCCCAGGTGGAGATCTTGATCTGTATCTTTTATCTGACCCGACATTACACTTCACTCCCCAGGTAGAGATCTTGATCTGTATCTTTTATCTGACCCGACATTAAACTTCACTCCCCAGGTGGAGATCTTGATCTGTATCTTTTACCTGACCCGACATTACACTTCACTCCCCAGGTAAAGATCTTGATCTGTATCTTTTATCTGACCCTGACGTTACACTTCGCTCTCGGGGGAGAAAAATAAATTGACTTTGTTTAGGAAACACTGCAGAGGCTTTGGTTGAAAATATAAACGTTTTTACGCAAAACTGATTTAATACTTGTTTAAACAAAAGTTAATGCTCATATTTCAATATTTGTCAAAAGCAGTAACGATGCTTTTTTTCAAAGGCATATTAAAACACGAACATTTTTATAAAAACTAAAAAAAGGTGGGATAAATATTACATAATAATGTTATTGTAAAAAATAATTATGTTCACAGATTTGCTGACAAGGTTACAAGGCCAACGGAAACCCGACGGAACGACTCAGAATATTGGCAAGCATGTTCACGAATGGGTATGAACTAACATCCAAGACTTTGATCTTTGTTCAGATCTGTCTACTTTTTCAGATTTGTTTAATTGATTCCGTACTCGGCAAGGACATGATTTAGTGGTACTTGCGTCTTAATTCTACAAGCCGGAAATGACGTTAATCGTCCGTTCATAATATATCCACTAATACAGGACAGACTGTAAAGCGAAGACAACCCAGCCACAAATTAAGCAAGAATGTTATTTAAGTTAGAAAAAAACTGCGAATAATAAAGAGGTCATCTTTAATTTATTTTCTTCCAGAATGAAGCCTACATTCCCACTACATCAGTCAATGGGCTTATCCGGTAGAAGTTGTAGCAGGGAATGAGTTGATAGCAAACAGCGGTTCATTGTTCCTTGCATGCATCAGGGTCAGTGACCCATCACTGACCGATACTCTATTCGGCCTCCAAGGGGAGATCCTAGAAACAAACTGGAGCAATGTAGCCCAGCTAAGAGCTAGAAACAAACTGTAGCAATGTAGCCCAGCTAAGAGCTAGAAACAAACTGCAGCAATGTAGCTAGTCCAGCTAAGAGCTAGAAACAAACTGGAGCAATGTAGCTAGCCCAGCTAATAGCTAAAAACAAAATGGAGCAATGTAGCTAGTCGAGCTAAGAACTAGAAACAAACTGCAGCAATGTAGCTAGTCCAGCTAAGAGCTAGAAACAAACTGCAGCAATGTAGCTAGCCCAGCTAAGAGCTAGAAACAAACTGCAGCAATGTAGCCCAGCTAAGAGCTAGAAACAAACTGGAGCAATGTAGCTAGTCCAGCTAAGAGCTAGAAACAAACTGCAGCAATGTAGCTAGCCCAGCTAAGAGCTAGAAACAAACTGTAGCAATGTAGCCCAGCTAAGAGCTAGAAACAAACTGGAGCAATGTAGCTAGTCCAGCTAAGAGCTAGAAACAAACTGCAGCAATGTAGCCCAGCTAAGAGCTAGAAACAAACTGTAGCAATGTAGCCCAGCTAAGAGCTAGAAACAAACTGCAGCAATGTAGCCCAGCTAAGAGCTAGAAACAAACTGCAGCAATGTAGCCCAGCTAAGAGCTAGAAACAAACTGGAGCAATGTAGCTAGTCCAGCTAAGAGCTAGAAACAAACTGCAGCAATGTAGCCCAGCTAAGAGCTAGAAACAAACTGTAGCAATGTAGCCCAGCTAAGAGCTAGAAACAAACTGCAGCAATGTAGCCCAGCTAAGAGCTAGAAAAAAACTGCAGCAATGTAGCCCAGCTAAGAGCTAGAAACAAACTGTAGCAATGTAGCCCAGCTAAGAGCTAGAAGCAAACTGCAGCAATGCAGCTAGCCCAATTAAGAGCTAAAAACAAACTGGAGCAATGCAGCTAGCCCAGCTAAGAGCTTGAAACAAACTGCAGCAATGTAGCTAGCCCAGCTAAGAGCTAGAAACAAACTGCAGCAATGTAGCTAGTCCAGCTAAGAGCTAGAAACAAACTGGAGCAATGTAGCCCAGCTAAGAGCTAGAAACAAACTGTAGCAATGTAGCTAGCCCAGCTAAGAGCTAGAAACCAACTGCAGCAATGTAGCTAGTCCAGCTAAGAGCTAGAAACAAACTGGAGCAATGTAGCCCAGCTAAGAGCTAGAAACAAACTGCAGCAATGTAGCTAGTCCAGCTAAGAGCTAGAAACAAACTGCAGCAATGTAGCTAGCCCAGCTAAGAGCTAGAAACAAACTGCAGCAATGTAGCTAGTCCAGCTAAGAGCTAGAAACAAACTGCAGCAATGTAGCCCAGCTAAGAGCTAGAAACAAACTGCAGCAATGTAGCCCAGCTAAGAGCTAGAAACAAACTGCAGCAATGTAGCTAGTCCAGCTAAGAGCTAGAAACAAACTGCAGCAATGTAGCCCAGCTAAGAGCTAGAAACAAACTGCAGCAATGTAGCTAGTCCAGCTAAGAGCTAGAAACAAACTGGAGCAATGTAGCTAGTCCAGCTAAGAGCTAGAAACAAACTGCAGCAATGTAGCCCAGCTAAGAGCTAGAAACAAACTGCAGCAATGTAGCTAGACCAGCTAAGAGCTAGAAACAAACTTCAGCAATGTAGCTAGTCCAGCTAAGAGCTAGAAACAAACTGCAGCAATGTAGCCCAGCTAAGAGCTAGAAACAAACTGCAGCAATGTAGCCCAGCTAAGAGCTAGAAACAAACTGCAGCAATGCAGTCCAGCTAAGAGCTTTCTGATCGAAGAAGAAAAGCAAACCATGCCCCCAAAATGCCGTGCTGAAAGCGGATGTGTCGAGCCAAAAGGTGCAGATGTTGCAGCTTCGCTGTAAACTATGTCACAATCTCACATGGGTACTTGACGGTTTATTCACCTGAATTAAATGTATCCCTAACAGTACCCCTGCCGCACAGCAGTCAAATTGTTTCTTTAACCCGATTTGACATCCGGTTTTCTTTCCTAGCATTTACACAAATTTGCTGAGCAGTGACGCCAAAGCATGACCTACTTTAGATCGGTCTTCGGAATCGCAGGAAAACCCCTTGAAAGACCGACGACTAAATGACGAAACTTTCATGTGTCAACTATTGTCCGTTTCACAATGGTTGCCGTCAATTGCCGCCTAATATTTACACTGATATACGTGATTTTTTTAAAACAAGCACTTATCTTTTCAATGACTTAAAAATGTACATTGTGTCAGGTAGTACCATTTTCTTAAAGTGGTTAGTTCCTTTGATATTTGTTGGAAAAGGATTTTTTTTGTCCCTTGAGAAAATAATTTACTGTAAATTAAAAAAAAAAAATCCCTTTCTTTATGCATAGGCGTCCCTTTAATTCCAGTGAGATTTTATACATTTAGTTCCACTAAACACCCTTTTTTTGTAATGTAGTTAAATACTAGACGAGAGGAAAGAGTGCTGACACATAGTGAAAAGAAGCTACGCATGCCTGATCATCCCATACATATCAAACTAAAACACCCAGTTAAAAATAGGCTAAAGAGAACCAGCTTCATCCATATATCAAACCACCTACACCAAAAATATGGAGAACTAATTCGCAACCAACCTACAGAAATAGAAATGCTTATTAACTATGAAGAGCCAAGCTGCAACATAAACAACATCGAAATAAGTACAGAGATCCCAGGAATAAGAAGAAAAGACCAACACAGTGTCCACGAGTTGACAACTTTAGCACAAACAATGATTGAGGATAAATATAATACCAAGGAATGGACACAGGTGTACACAGATAGTTCAGCAGAGGGGGCAGGCCGAAACGGGGGAGGAGGCATATTCATAAGACACAAAAGTGGAAATATAACAGAAGAGGCCCTCCCAACAGGAAAGTTGTCCACAAACCTTAGAGCAGAATCGATGGCCCTCCTGCAAGCACTGAGAATACTTCAAACAGAAAGGCAACCTCCAACAAAAATAGCTGTATTCACGGACTGCAGAGAACTATTAGAGACAATACAAAAAAAACAAAACAAACAACGAACTACTGTTATCGGAGATCAGATCAGAACTAGGAAAACTCCAGAGATCCTCAACAATAGTGCTCCAGTGGCTACCCTCCCATTGCGGAATCACGGGAAACGAGAGAGCTGGCAAAAGATGGCAGCAAAAAGGCACAATTTAATCATCGAGTACCATACAGAGAAATGAAAAACATCATCAGAAATCAGTAAATACACCAATGGAGAGAAGACAGAAACATAAGCAGTACACCAGACCCAATTCACTATCTCAAAAGAAATCAACAAACTACCTTATTTCGCCTGAGAACTGGACACTGCAGACTACTAGAACATCTAAATCGACTGAAGATCTCACACAATGATGAGTGTCCATGTGGAACAGCATGCCAGAACCCTGAGCATATTCTACAAGAATGCCCAATCTATAGGGAAATGAGATGCCAGACCTGGCCAGAGGGTGCGGAGCTGAGACAAAAGCTGTGGGGCAGTCGCTCCGACCTGGTGAAGACTACAGACTTCATCATGGCGACTGGCCTGCAGATATAGCATGACCAAAAAGATCCTGAACGCAAAGAAGAAGAAGAAAAGCTGTAAGAAGTCACTGGGCATTTCGTTTAAAAAATGTGTGAAAATGTAAAAGCACACAAAATATAGAACATGAAAAGTACATACTTCAGATGGATTGGTTCAGTTTTATAAATAGATGCTGGCGCAAACAATAAATGGCTATAATTCAGTTCTGAGATCCATCTTCTAAATGATTTGGACGGCCCTAAATAAGATCGTTTTGTTAAGGTGATGAAAACTTCTATTTCTCGGAAAGCAAACACGTGGGTTAATTTTTCACTTAATCATTGTCGGATGATTCCAACACATTGATGCCTGCTCTCGGAAGAAAGAACGACAGTACACCATTTTTTAATAGCCCTCTTCCTCTTTCAAGACAGGATTCTCACATCTAGCCAATAATATTTGTCTATATCTAAGAATACTTTAGTTCTTTCATATAGCATAGCTCGGGATCAAGATGCTGAGTAACGCATGAGCTGCAGTGGTCAACGACACATAGCTGCTAGTGTCAGGACCAGCGAACCAGAGCTGCCAAGACCTTTCTACACCTCCACGCGGTGATCCTGGATAACAGACTGCAGCAGGGCAGACTGGTTAAGGAGAAGGGATCGAAGATGGAATGCTAACCCGGTACTCAAAAAATGATTGCTGAAGTCTGATGTTTTACAAATATCGCAGTCAAACTGTAAACTACGACACAAAACATTACGTTCTCTGGAATACATTCTGCTACTTAAGCCCTTTGAAGGTTTGGTAGCGGGAGATTGAGAACGAACGAAGCCAAGCTAAGCCAAATGCTCAATAATCCACTCGGGGAAAAGTGTAATTATTTATAAATGAAATTATTGCAGTTGTATTACTACGTCTATGTGCATCTTATACACTTACGCTTCTACAGGCCAGTAGCCTTAGGGTCTATGTGAATTACTGCGCCAACCAAATTAAAGCCAAATGTGTGTTCGACGAGAAGAAAAACGAGCCATCTGTAGATGATTTCTTCCAACGATGTCTGGCTTCTCCTTTCAGCCGCAAATTAGACTTATGGACGTTATTAGGTAAGTGTACCTAGTATGAGCCTTTCTGTGATCATAGTAACGTTAGGCAAGTGTGCAGTCCTGGCTGAACCTTTCTCTGTATGAACGTAATAACGCATACTTGACTTCATCTTCTTCTTTTTCTTCTTCTTTTACTTCGACGTTCGTCCTGAAAAGAACGATGTGGCGTTGTGCCTAGTTTATAGCGAGTGCTTTATTATATGTGCCCTACGACCCGACACATCCGATTTCAACTAGTTTGTTTGTTGGGCACCTAAGTTTGTCGTCCTAGTGCAATCCCTATTATCGTAGTCAGCCGACACTAGTACAGCTTGTTTTCAGGGTCGCTGGTTAGTTAGCACTGGTTCGGTGACTCTGATGTAAGCAGAAAGTTATGGTTCGGTGACTCTGATGTAAGCAGACAGTTATGGTTCGCTGACCCTGATGCAAGCAGCCAGCTTTGGTCACTGACCCTGATGCAAGCAGACAGTTATGGTTCGCTGACCCTGATGCAAGCAGACAGTTATGGTTCGGTGACTGATGCAAGCAGCCAGCTTTGGTCGCTGACCCTGATGCAAGTAGACAGTTATGGTTCGCTGACCCTGATGCAAGCAGCCAGCTTTGGTCGCTGACCCTGATGCAAGCAGACAGTTATGGTTCGCTGACCCTGATGCAAGCAGACAGTTATGGTTCGGTGACTCTGATGCAAGCAGACAGTTATGGTTCGGTGACTCTGATGCAAGCAGACAGTTATGGTTCGCTGACCCTGATGCAAGCAGCCAGCTTTGGTCGCTGACCCTGATGCAAGTAGACAGTTATGGTTCGCTGACCCTGATGCAAGCAGCCAGCTTTGGTCGCTGACCCTGATGCAAGCAGACAGTTATGGTTCGCTGACCCTAATGCAAGCAGACAGTTATGGTTCGCTGACCCTGATGCAAGCAGACAGTTATGGTTCGCTGACCCTGATGCAAGCAGACATCTCTGGTTCGCTGACCCTTATGCAAGAAGACAACTCTGGTTCGGTGACTCTGATGCAAGAAGCCAGCTTTGGTCGCTGACCATAATGCAAGCGGCCATCTCTGGATCGCGGACCTAATGCAAGTCGCCGAAAAAGTTACTGCCTTCCAAATACTTTCTCTTGGAGAAGATGGCTGCTTCCGTTAGGGACAGTGACGGCTCATCTGTCAAATTGAGAACGATGAGAAACGTCCTGTGTTCCGTCCATTTATAGTGCTTTATTCACACCTCCCCCAGTCCTAGTGGATCGCACGGAGTGAATGGAGCTTCGAAGCTACATACAGCTACAACGAGTCTTGATGAAAGACGGCTCAAGACACATCATGATATCCTCCAATTGTCGACCCCCTGACATCTGTACGCGACCATGGGATCGCCCATCTACGCGATGACGAGACGAACTGACCGAAGAACTAGGCCAGCATTGGCACAATTTTGCAAAAGATCGCGTTGGCTAGAGGATATTGTTGGCTTTCTCGCATACAGCACATGTGCCGGACTAAACGCCGAGGAAAATATGATGTGAAAGTGATGTACCTTCAGCTGGCAAGAAATCTGATTAATTGTTTCTGTATTCATTATTGTATTCACGTTACCCTTCTGAGATCCGATGACCCATATTTACCAGGCACTGTGGGAAGGAAGGCTAACGTTTGGTCACGGAAAATATACTGATCAGACATGTTAGTCAGGTTCAGGACAACATACTGGACAAGACCCTCACCTTAGCTTCCTCGTAGCCCTTCCTGGAAGCGGGCTGCTGTAATGGCAGTCTGGCTAACAACGTGAGGGATCGACGTGATCCCCATACTAGTGAGCGACACGAAGATGAAGCCAAGCATAGCATAACCACCTGGAGGACCCCGGTCCACCTTCATCGGCACGCTCAGAACGGGATGAAAGCTACAACAACCCGCCACTTAACGTCTTTTTTAGGGGGCACAAAAGAGTAATCTTACTCATTATAAGCATTCAACAACAACAACAACAACAACAACAACAACAACCAGGCACTGTTGTAAAGTACTCTTTCGTCTTCTTTTCGCTTTTGTTTCGTTGCTGTGGCTTTCAGTGTCAGGTTATGAAGAAGTTTTTTGATCGAACCCTAGTATGTACTTCGTACTTGGGGAGCTTACTGCTTCTTTTGATCGAACCCTAGTATGTACTTCGTACTTGGGGAGCTTACTGCTTCTATTTGATCGAACCCTAGTATGTACTTCGTACTTGGGGAGCTTACTGCTTCTTTTTGATCGAACTCTAGTATGTACTCCGTACTTGGGGAGCTTACTGCTTCTATTTGATCGAACCCTAGTATGTACTTCGTACTTGGGGAGCTTACTGCTTCTATTTGATCGAACCCTAGTATGTACTTCGTACTTGGGGAGCTTACTGCTTCTATTTGATCGAACCCTAGTATGTACTTCGTACTTGGGGAGCTTACTGCTTCTATTTGATCGAACCCTAGTATGTACTTCGTACTTGGGGAGCTTACTGCTTCTATTTGATCGAACCCTAGTATGTACTTCGTACTTGGGGAGCTTACTGCTTCTATTATTTCTGCTACCCATCTTTTGTGTGGTTGACGATTAGCTTTGTATCCATAGTATCTGTATAGCATAGCTTTCTGAGGAATGCTATCTGGTGTTTGACGTGTCACGTGGCCCAAGCATTTCGTTTGCTGTCTCTTGATGAAGTCTAGCACTGGTATTGTACCTACTTGTCTTCAAATATCTTCGTTTCTGATTATATCTATTCTTGTTACTCCAAGCATTCTGTGTAGGCATTTCATCTTTATTTTTGCGATTTTTCTTTCATCTTCGTTTGTTATTATCCAATTCTGGCAATAATAGCACAAAGTGGGTAGGAATATTGTGTTCTATAGCGTTCTTTTTGTATCCACGATAACGTGCTTACATTGTAATATCGGGGACATTTGTCCAGTGATTTTACTTGCTTTATGACATCTGTTTTGGATTTATGTGTCGCCTTTGTCATCTGCTGAGATTATGTTACCCAGATACGGGGAATGTTTCACTCTACCGGTTAAATCATATCATATCATATCATATTATATTTCGTATCACTGAAAGGTATGATTGTCAGTTAGTTTGATTCTCTTTACAGATGGCGCCAGGAGTCACTTTATGAAGTACCCACTTCTTGTTAGAAGCATTCTCAAATATGTAAGTTGTTCACTTTGTGTCTCATTGTCCACTATGTGTCTCATTGTCCACTATGTGTCTCATTGTCCACTATGTGTCTCATTGTCCACTATGTGTCTCATTGTTAACTATGTGTCTCATTGTCCACTATATGTCTCATTATTCACTATGTGTCTCATTGTCCACTATGTGTCTCATTGTCCACTATGTGTCTCATTGTCCACTATGTGTCTCATTGTCCACTATGTGTCTCATTGTCCACTATGTGTCTCATTATTCACTATGTGTTTCATTGTTCACTATGTGTCTCATTGTTCACTATGTGTCTCACTGTTCACTATGTGTCTCACTGTTCACTATGTGTCTCATTGTTCACTATGTGTCTCATTGTCCAGTATGTGTCTCATTGTCCAGTATGTGTCTCACTGTTCATTATGTGTCTCACTGTTCACTATGTGTCTCACTGTTCACTATGTGTCTCATTGTTCACTATGTGTCTCACTGTTCACTATGTGTCTCACTGTTCACTATGTGTCTCATTGTTCACTATGTGTCTCATTGTCCACTATGTGTCTCATTGTTCACTATGTGTCTCATTGTTCACTATGTGTCTCATTGTTCATTATGTGTCTCATTGTCCAGTATGTGTCTCATTGTTCACTATGTGTCTCATTGTCCAGTATGTGTCTCATTGTTCACTATGTGTCTCATTGTCCACTATGTGTCTCATTGTTCACTATGTGTCTCATTGTCCAGTATGTGTCTCAATGTCCACTATGTGTCTCATTGTTCACTATGTGTCTCATTGTCCACTATGTGTCTCATTGTTCACTATGTGTCTCATTGTCCACTATGTGTCTCAATGTTCACTATGTGTCTCATTGTCCAGTATGTGTCTCATTGTTCACTATGTGTCTCATTATCCACTATGTGTCTCATTGTTCACTATGTGTCTCACTGTTCACTATATGTCTCACTGTTCACTATATGTCTCACTGTTCACTATGTGTCTCATTGTCCACTATGTGTCTCATTGTTCACTATGTGTCTCATTGTTTACTGAAGGGAGTAGCACCCCATCTCGAGGCCCTAAAACGGTAATATGGGGGTCCATTAAGGGTCCTGCGGGAGTTGCATGATGTGTCAAATGGGGGCAAATGAAGAGCCGTGTGTGGGTTCATGACGGATAATGTAGGGCCCGCGAAAAGTCCTATGGGTGCCCATGAAGAACTGTGTTGGGGTCCACGATGTGTCATAGGGTTCCATGAAGAGTCCTTTTCGGGGCGATAAATGTCCTGTTGGGGTCCACGATGAGTCCTGTTGGGGTCCACGATGAGTCCTGTTGGGGTCCACGATGTGTCCTGTTGGGGTCCACGATGAGTCCTGTTGGGGTCCACGATGAGTCCTGTTGGGGTCCACGATGAGTCCTGTTGGGGTCCACGATGTGTCCTGCAGAGGCCCACGATGAGTCCTGTTGGGGTCCACGATGAGTCCTGTTGGGGTCGACGATGAGTCCTGTTGGGGTCCACGATGAGTCCTGCAGAGGCCCACGATGAGTCCTGTTGGGGTCCATGAAACATTTAGATTTATACAGTAAGGCATGTGTGTGTATTTAATTGACTGAGCATCGTGGTATGTGGACAAGAGTATGTAGCCCGTAATGATTTAACATTGTCGTCTTTGATTGAGTCCACCATCTCGAAAATGCTTTGAACCACTGATGTCAATCACTTGAAGGAGAAGCCGTATTTGTTTTTTTTGCTTTTTTTTGTGTGCCATTGGAGAGTAATCGCTTCTGTAAAATGTCCTTGAATGAGCGATACATGGTTGTCTTATCTTGAGGTATCCTGTTACGTGCTTGGAGAAGAAACGTTAAAAGCAAAGTTGAAAAGTTAACAGCGATCTTGAAAAGTTAACAGCCATCTTGAAAAATTAACAGCGATATTGGAAAGTTGGACGCAGGATTGGAAAGTTAGCAGCCAAATAATAAAGTTAATAGTAAGATTAGAAAGGTATCAGCAAGACTGGAAAGTTAACATCAACATTGGACAATTAACAGTGGGAATGAAAAACTAACACCACGATTGTAAAACTTATAATTTCCGTGGAACGTTTTGAAATTGTTTAGAGGAAATAAAGAAGCAGCTATGTACAAGCGAAATGAACGCTACCAATCAAAGTGACAGCCCTGGCTTTAATTAAAGACGATTGGGAGGCAATGTTTAGTGTCAACTTTAGCACGTAAGTGATGCTTTCATTAATAGTGTATTCATATGATGTATTACTTTCTTCTTTCCATCCTGTGTCATACCTCTTTGGTACGGAAAGAAGACAACTACTTTTATTAACTAGAAAAGAGCAAGTCATCCTCTTTAGACTGATAACTGGACATAACAGACTCAATGGTCATCTTTATAACAATATGAGGATTGGGAGAGATGACAGGTGTCCATGTAGGGAGCATAACATCACAGTGAAACACATCCTACAAAACTGCATGCAGGGAGACAGAGAACAATACTGGACTCCCGAGACAGTTGAGAGACACAGGCTGTATGGAGACAAGACAGCCTTACAAACAATGGTGTCCTTTGTAAGAGAAACCGGGACCTTGATCTGAGGATGAACGAAAAAGAAGAAGAAGAAGATACCTCTCGGTACTGATAATCTACAAGTGAGGGTCTGTCACATATGACGTCACGCAGCTATGGGCTGGATGGGGATCAAACATTTGTTTGACCAAATGGGATAAGGGGCGGGGGAGGTAGGGGCGGGTGATCATGCAGATGGAAAGGATCGAGCTGCAAGAGAAGGATATTCTAAACTCAAAATGGAAGGACTCAACGATATTGGACGCATATACATCTCATTTTCCCCATCAATAATATCAAAGGATCACATCACACGAGCAACAGTGGTTTTTTTATAGTAATTAAACATGAGAACAATTTTTTTCATTAATAAAGTGGAACAATCTCAAAGCAAGAAATAGATTAACAACGAACATCTGGAAAACACAGTACAATTAGCCGAACACCACCAGACCTGGACAGTCTTGTCCTGGAAGTGTATGCAAAACCCCATCGTTATATCTGTGAGCTGCTCATTTATAATTTTTGGATCATTTCTTAATCTCCCTCCCTGCCTGCCAACCCAACTCTCTCTCTCTCTCTCTATTCTTGCCATCATCTCCCTCAATTAAATGATGTATCAAATTATACTAGCTTGTGCATGCAAATCAAGAAATGTACAGAAGGTCTTTTATATGTGAGAAGTACAAATACAATAAAGATGAGGCCTTCCTCTTTTGTTTGTCCAGTCCTCTTCTTGTCCCCATCTGTTTGCCCAGTCCTCTCCTTGCCTCCATCTGTCTGCCTTCCTCATGTGTTTGTCTAGCCTCCCCTTACCACCATATGTCTACCTTCCTATTTTCTTTGTTCAGTCTTGTCCTTGCCCCCATATGTCTGCCTTCCTCTTTTGTTTGTCCAGTCCTCTTCTTGTACCCATTTAATTATTTAGTCGTTCCGTCTTTGGCCGCTACCGGCTTATTCGGCCTTCTGCCATATCTTATCCCCTCCTGGTCATGTCACTTCCAGTAGCATGTTTTCTCATGTCATAATCTGGTTCTGACTGAACTTAGTTTATTTAACTTAACGTCTTTATATTGGTTTAGAAGACTCTGTATACAGCCAGTTTGTTTTACATTTCCTAAAAGCTATGTGCATCAAATATATTCTTTAAACGCATTAATTGTCCTTGCCTTCACTACTTTCTGTGGCAATGCATTCCAAGCATTCACCACTTTCTGACTACAAAATTATTTCCTAATATCTAATATGGACCTTTCTTTAGTTAATTTGTAGCTATGCCCTCTTGTTCTTGTATGTGGTTGTATTTTACAGTTTACATACTAGGAAAAAATGAATGCAAATTTTATTTTTAAAGTTAATTAAAATTTAAAAAATGGGTATGGTCAGATACCGCACCGAGACGAGAACACAAACAGAACCTACATTAGCACCAATAGGCCTCCATTAGGGACAACAAATAACAACGATGTTGAACTAGAAAATCATAGAAGGAATGAATACATGTATGAGGGATGTCAACATATAATGAAAAAGTGGTGTACTTATCTGATATCGCGACTTATCTAGTCGAAGGCTTGACTCTAAATGAAGGACAGAAGTCAGATAATGTGGCCAGGAGAGCGTAAGAAGTGAGTGGGAAAGGGTCAGATAAGCCACTGGCGACCAAATACGGAAAAAAACAAAATAGTGATCCACGTGAGGGGGGAACAAACAGAAAGTGATATAAGCCGGGTGTGGTGGCGGGAGAGGGTGTTTGAGACTAGAAACGTAAGCAAAAAAAAAAAAGAGCGTCGAAGAATGGCGTCAAGATATGATGAGAAATGGATGTAAAAGAAGGACTTGCGAAAGAGCATACTATGCCGTAATCTGCATGAAAAGCCCTAAGCAGATTACGGACGGGGGTGCGCATGTGTAGATCGAACTTGAAAAATTGGGATATACGGACGACACTGTTTGCGAATACGGAGTCATACAAGACTCCGAACATCTGTATAACTGCACAAGAGTGCAAGAACCATGTATTCTGATGGTTCTCATGACAGAGAATGAAGGATATTCCATGACGGCTTATTTTTGGTTCAATACTTTGTGAGGTTGCCGGACACGGAAAGTAAATTAGTATCTGATACCAAAATAAAGGGACGGATAACGTGTTTTATAATAAGGATCGAATGACGAAGATACAAGATCTTCTTCGTACGCTGTCAGACGTCGACTTGAATTTGTTCAAAGAAAGCAGCTGTCATCATGAGGCTGTCGACACTGCCATAGAGCTTGTCTAGTGTTGGTACTGGTGATGGCCACATGTGCTTTCTCTGATCCTCGTATGTTGGACAATTTTGCAGCAGATGTTCGGGGGTTATTTTCCCAATACCACAGGTGCATTCGTCAGTGCCACCTATCTTCAGTTTCTATTGAATAGATGGTACCCAAGTCTGTTGTGGCCTGTGCTCTCTTCTGTTCAACTGGTAATAAATATAATTTCTTGTTTAGCCAGAATGGTGTTTTTCGGTAGTCCTTTTATCTGGCACTAATACATTTTTGGACTCTTCTTAACTCACACAAGAATCCGGTAGATAAACGACCTGATTCTCAGTTATATTTAATTTCATTATTTGTTACGTATGTGCCAAATGTACAATCGTTTTGTTTTCTTTGACTAACGTTAGACTCCAAGTGATTCCAGCGATGCCAGTCTGTTAGAGAAGGCCGTGAGTATCTCTGTTTGTCAGTGTGTTTCTGTTTGCGTGTGTTTCATTGTGGGTGTGTATATGCGTCTGTGTGTGTACGGCGATTTATGTATGTTTTAGTTTTGCGAGGACACGTTGCGTGTGGGAGGAGCAGTTAGGAAACTTGGAATATGTAGTGTAAGAGAAGTAGTGATGTGACGACGATAGGGAATATTAGGGAGGGAGTGACGTGGATAGAGAGTGTTAGGGAGGGGGTGAAGTGACGACGATAGGGAGTATTAGGGAGGGAGTGAAGTGACGACCATAGGGAGTGAGTAAAGTGACGATGATATGAAGTGTAAGGGAGTGAGTGAAGTGACGACGATATGAAGTGTAAGGGAGTGAGTGAAGTGACGACGATATGAAGTGTAAGGGAGAGAGTGAAGTGACGACGATATGAAGTGTAAGAGGGGGAGCGAAGTTTAACAAAAATATGAAGTGTTAGAGGGGTGGGGGATGAAGTGAAGAAGATAGGAAATGTAAAAAGGAGTGAGGTGAAGAAGATATGAAGTGTAAGAGGGAGAGTGAAATGAAGAAGGTAGGAAATTTAAGAGGGGGAGTGAAGTGAAGGAGATATCAAGTGTAAGAGAGGGAGTGAACCTCATATCCTAACTTCAGAGCATTAAAAACACGGTCAAGTATGATTTAGAAAACGCGTTACAACAAAAACACGGTCAAGTTTGATTTAGAAAACGCGTTACAACAAAAACATTTGGTCAAGTCTGATTTGTCTGTTTTTGTTCCGTCCCGACATCTGATCCATACTTGTGTAAGTTATTGTTTCCCTTATCTGAACGTGCAGCGCTTCGCTTTATTATTGTACATCCCAACTTGAATCACACTTCAATGTGGTCAGGGGAGCATACAGAAATCAATCAGTGACAGGCTGCTGGCCGATGACTCCTGAGATAGATGGACAAAGATCCACAGATTGGACGAGTTTGACAAGCAGGTCCAACAGGAATGTCCGTATGCCAGGAGTGTGTTTAACCAGCGAACTATAGGAAGCATTATTATCTATACACTTTTGTTGACAGAAAGAGACTAAGCGCGTATGGGTCTATCCAAAGTGCAGGGACACATATTCGGTATACAAAAGGTAAAGGAGGGCCAACAGAAAACTTAACCGCTAGTTGGAAATGGCGTGTTAGAGACTTCGGTATACTACGCCCCTGCTCAATGAGACCGGATAACCACTTCCCTTCATCGCTAAATTTCCTTCCCAAATAGTGAGCCACGTACTTATTTACAGCGTGGTTGACTAGAGAGTGCCGATAGCGGAAGTTGAACCACGCACCTTTTCCACGAAAAGCGAGTGCTTTAATAATAAAAATAACGTTAGCTTAGGCGCAGGGGTCCCTTGCTCCGGTCGACCCCTGTCATATCCAAGCATTCGGCACATTGCCTAAACCCCGTATAAAGCCGAGGAAGAGTCCGCCAACTGTCGAAGTAATGATGTACGGGGGTGTCCTCCCCTGCGCCTCCATCCGGACGGTTAGTGGTCGATGACACAGAGAACATATTTGTGGAGAATCTGATGGGACATGCTGAGCCAGGCCAACAACATGAGCAAATAGAGAAAGGCGACGACGACCAAATAGGGAGAGGCGACGACGACCAAATAGGGAGAGGCGACGACGACCAAATAGGGAGAGGCGACGACGATCAAATAGGGAGAGGAGACGACGACCAAATAGGGAGAGGCGACGACGACCAAATAGGGAGAGGCGACGACGATCAAATAGGGAGATGAGACGACGATCAAATAGGGAGAGGCGACGACGATCAAATATGGAGAGGCGACGACGACAAAATAGGGAGAGGCGACGACGATCAAATAGGGAGAGGCGACGACGATCAAATAGGGAGAGGTGACGACGACCAAGTAGGGAGAGGCGACGACGACAAAATAGGGAGAGGAGACGACGACCAAATACGGAGAGACGACGATGACCAAATACGGAGAGGCTACGACGACCAAATACGGAGAGGCGACGACGATCCAAGTTTTTAACTGCGATTATCTCTGCATTTCGAACAAGGTCATTCCAGTGGAATCCAAGAACACGTCTCTGATCTCGCATGTGGAAGGCCTTGAGACTTGGTATGTCACATTTAAGCTCTACGGCTACGGTAATATGGCATAAATGCAGCCCCCTCTACCCTTATCAGTTATATGAGCTGCATGGCATTACAAAGGTATTTGCCAGATGATGAAACATGACATTTGTGGTCATTCAGTACACACATACATCAAAGAAAACATTGATATTCCAATCCCTATACATGTATGGTCTCGTTGCAGATTAAGTTGATGGAAGATATCATTCGGGAGACAGATCAACAAATGGGCGTTGCCCGATGTGAACAATCAAAGTCAGCTCTGGTCTATCTATATGACGAACAGGTACAATTGTTCACTTCTTTTTAAAATGTAATGTACAAGTAGTCTCATAGCAGATAATGTCGTCAGTGATGGAGTGTAAGAGCTTTCATGGTTTTTTGAAGTGGTGTGGTCAGTTCCCTTACTTTCTGCCTTTCTCCTACGCTAGCCGTCATTCCGTACCCATTTATAGCTGGGTCGACTAAAGTTGCCTGTAGTGGTTGTTGAGCCCCGTACCTGTGTCATGTAAAGCAAGTAGTCTACCACTGCTTCAATCAGTGTTTAAATGCACACACTTGTTCCAATGTATAACAAATGTATTCAGGTGTTCGTATCTTTCTTCCTGTCTTAATTCCCCATCCAATCCATGTTTGCTCATCTGTTGAGACAATTATTTATCTTTGGCAATTTGTAGATTTTATTCTTGTATGTTTAGATCTTTATTCTTCTCCAAGGTCTATTATATTATCTTTTATCATATCATATAAAGATGCGGACATTACTTGTTAAAACGTTCGCCTTAATACAGAAACTAAAGACATAATGATATTACACGAATATGTCACGAAAATTGTTTGCAGTGACAGAATCAGCAATGAACGCCTTCTAATGACCATTCATCAAACATATCCACACAACTCTAGCATTTCCACCTGTCTACTTTTGATTGACCCCTGCCCTATTACGTACAACCACTCCACGTGGCACTAATTTAACACAAAAGTCTAAGTGTTACGAGTAAACAACTTCCAACTTCGTTCTATACGATATACAACATAACTTAACTTAACGTCTTTATACTGGTCTAGATAACTCTGCAGAGTCTGTATGCAACCAGTTTCTTTTACTTCCCTTTATCTAAAAACTATGCGCATCCAATCTATTTTTGAATGCGTTAATTGACCCTACCCCAACTATTTCACGTGCCAATGCATTCCAAGCATTCACCACTCTCTGACTAAAAAAATGTTTTCCTTGAATCTAATCTGGACCTTTCTTTAATTAGTTTGTGGCTGTGCCCTCTTGTTCGCGTAGGTGACTCTACTTTGAAGAACTGGCAAGAAGGACACAATGCGAAGAACCATTTCTTCGGTTTACCTGGGCAGGTAAAGGACTTAATCCAGATTGGCGCTTATTGTCGAGATATACAGAGATCCTCTGTACACGCTATTTAATGTAAGCTGTTGACTCCTTTCCGGGCAAAATTCTAAAAAAACAATGAAATTCCAAGCCAATATACAATCTGAGCTTCCACCAGGCCAGGTCAGCAGGAAGAAGTAAATATTGCAAAATAAAGGATGGCAAGGGTTTGAATCCCCGATATTGCATGTTGTTTTTTCTGTTGGGGGTGAAAAAAACACAACATATCCAGCACACGACTTGAGCGATAGCAGTGGCCTGTAGTTCTCACATTAAAAACCCCTCGACTACCCCAGCAATGGGGAAAAGTCGTTTAAGAAGAAGGTGAGAATAAAGAACGTATTACGGACGCAGTGGTACAGCACTCGCATTTCATAGCAAAGGTACGGGGTTCAACTACCGTTACCGGCAGCTCTAGTACCTGGCTGACGGCTATGGAAAGAAAAAGGCAGTGAGGAAGAGAACTAGCCACCCCACCTTACAAATATGTAGCTTAGTACAATGAAGACTATCACTTCATCCCCGACGACAGTGTCTGCTATGGGACTACCTGTACTACGGATAGCCTTCAACTACCTGGAAGTAGGCATCAATTATCCGTTTGAAGGCCGGAAGTGTTCCATGTAATGACAAAAAGAAGCTTTCAAAGAAAAGAGAGCTTGTTACTCTAGATATATTTGTATGCAAGTTGCCGTGTGGTGTATGAATTGAACAACCACTTTCAACTAGAATACCCTCTCTTTTCCTGATCAGACTTGTCAACATTCTACATACTCTATCTTCCCCCTCTCTCCCTGATCAGACTTGTCAACATTCTACATACTCTATCTCCCCCCTCTCTCCCTGATCAGACTTGTCAACATTCTACATACTCAATCCCCCTCCCCCCCCCCCCCCCTCGTGGACGTCATTTATGTATAGCCGTTTTGCAGAACTCTCACGACATCAATTTTTTGTCTCTAACAGAAAGTTCCTGGGGTCGAAGCATCAAAGGTTCTGGTCTGTAGTGGATGCATGAAGAGCATCAAAGGAAGTGTGAGTATGGATACATTTGTTGTTGCTATGGATACATTTTGCACTTATCCTTTTGCACTTTGGCCTAGTGGTATCTGCGTATAAAGTGTTCTGTTTGTCTGGATTAGGATAACTTAAGAATGATGCTAAAATTAGTTCATTAGTTGCCCATCGCAAGAGATGATGGCGACACCAGCAGACGGTTTTGTCTTGATGACGTAACTTGCGCTGTATTTGGATTATAGTGTGGAAGAAACTGCGCTGGTCATTAACCTCACTCTCTCGTCCCGAACTACATTGGGCCGGTGGCAAGATACTATATAAGACGAGGTATTACTGGAGGTAATTCAGGATGCAGGCACTCTAGTCCAACCTTCTTTAAGACCAAGGGTCGCTTGAAATCTGCGGGACTCGAACCTCCAACGTTTCTGTCCCTCGCTTTGAGAGGCGAGTGCCTCACCTCTAGACCATATCGAGGAACACCCCCCCCCTGTTGAATCCCTACAATGAGTACATCTACTCTTTTGTGCGCCATTAAGTGTTGGCTTGTTGTAGCTTCCCTCGCATCCCACGCGTGCTGATGAAGGTGGACTGGGGTTTTCCATACGGTTGTGCTATCCTTGTCTTCATATCGCGTCCCTCACTACTACGGGGATCACGTCGATACCTCACCTCGTTAGCCAGGCTGCCATGAAAATACCCGTTTCCAGGGAGGACTACGGGCAAGTCGAGACGGCCAGTATGTTTTGCCTGACCCCGACCAATATACCTAATCAGCATGTCTTACCTGACCGGACATTAGTCTTTCTCCCCGTAAAAGACAACTATGGAGTATTGTGCTTGGGTCTAGCAGCCTCGCTGTGTTACAAAAAAAAAAAAAAAAAAAAAAAACATTGCCTCTGTGATCAGCCACTGCAAAAGTTTGGATACAGGCTTCGTGTAAAGGGACCAGAAACAAATTAACATATCAGAACATTTGCCAAACTGGCCTAATGATAGCATCGACCTTGACCCTAAGTTTCTACGTAATCAAAATGAAAGTGAAAGCCAAACAATAATGGCTTCATCGAGTATAAATATTCTTGTGAAAGAAATACGGTGGGTTACGTACTGGTAATAGCTTGTGAAATATAATTTGTTTTTGACTCTTTCAGAAACTGTACGTGTTTTTGTTTGACAAAGTGGCTGTGGTTTCTCGATCGCTAACTCAAGGCGGGAGACAGATGTACCAGATTTACAGGCAACCCATTCCTGTTACAGAATTAGTGGTGGAGGACCTGCCTGATGGAGAGGTCAAGGTGGGCTCATTCCGTAGTGCATTTGGACAAGGTGGACAGACAGGTACAGTTCAGAAATGCGTTAAAAAAACAAACTGGGTCTCAATTCACCCCAAACAGAATTTCCTGGGTTCCCACCCTCCGCGTTTAACAGCTGACGACTGTAGCGGGACATTCCATTTTGGGTAACGGAGAGGGCAGCACGATACAATTTAAAAAAAATAATTATTAAAAACTTAGATAAAGATAGATGTGTAGAAAATATCTTTATATTCACTTTAGGGGCCAGTCTTCTGGAAGAATGTAGGGCCATAAAAAGGAGTAGAAGGAAATTTCCTGTCTGGCAGATTGAAATAATTGGACGACCAACCACCACCATTTTAATTATTGAGCTGGCCAGAATTGAAGAATGTTGGCGAGAATGGGACTGAACACATCCAAATAGTTTACTCTGATGCGTCTACGCCACACGAACTCTGACATGTACGAATCAAGCATATGCCGGTGTCAGCCATTTTTGCGCTTGTTTCTCTCTTTTGTCGTTTTCCAAGAAAGTTCGATGCATTGAGTATGTGCACCTGTTGCAGGTGAAACAAAGTTGACTGAGCCATTTACGGTTTGCTGATTAAATCTAGGTTTATTGGCAATTGCGTTTGAGGCGCGATGTTTGACACCCCCACAATTAAAAAGTGGACTATTCTGTGACATCACGACACCCTCTTCCCAAAATCCGGTGCTAAAAAATGTTTTTTGTTTGATGAGAATTAAGACGCAAGTACCTTAAACTGTCGTACGACTTTATTCCTATTACTGGGGTAATTGAGCGGGTTTTAGGCTGAGGACAACAGATCGCTTCGCCACAGCTGCCGCGTGTTGGCTATACTTGTTTACTTCACCCACAACAGAAAAGCAACATAGGCCTTATTGGATATTCGATCCGCTGCCTTCCTTGTCGGCAGGCAGAGTAGACATCGAAAACATTCGGCCAGGCGGTCCTCCAGAAATGTGATTGGCTGCTGTAAAATTGAACATGGCGGTCGCGAAGAGGCAACTGGTGGAGTGATTAATGATTTGACTCGCAAAACCAAGCTTGTATGTGTTCGGATTCATGAACTAGTAAGGTTGTACTCCTATTGAGGAGCGAAGACGCGGTGAACCAGAAACAGCAGCCAGCGACTCATAGCTGACCGCTTGTGTCAGGGTCAGCAAACTAAAGCTGTACAATGCCCTATTCCTCCCCAAAATGGCGGCCCTGGAAACAGGCTGCACCTGTGCAGTGTGGCCGAGGATAGGGATCGAGCAGGGAAGACAAAACCTAGCCCTAAAAATATGCCGGGCGGGCTGAAACCAAATATGCCGGGCTGAACATCGTCGATATCACAGCGTCGCTTTAAACTAAGATACAACGTACCAACATGTTTTAGGACGAACGAAAAAGTAGTACCTCTATTTCAGAGTCTTCTAAACCAGTAAACAGACATATTTGTTGTTTGAGAATGCCCACAATGAGTAGGTTACTCTTTTGTGTGCCCTGAAAAGGACGCCAAGTGGCGGGTTGCAGTAGCTTTCCTCACACCCCGAGCGTGCTGATGAAGGTGGACCGGGGTCATCTGCGTGTCACTCACTACTACGGGAATCAAGTCGGTCCCTCACCTCGTTAGCCAGGCTGCCATGAAAACAGCCCGTTTCCAGGGAGGGCTATTAGGAAGCCGAGGTGAGGGTATTGGCAGTATATTTTGTCTGACCCTGACTAACATGTCTGATCAGTATATCTTGCCTGACCCTGACTAACATGTCTGATCAGTATATCTTGCCTGACCAGACGTAGTCTTCCTCCCCAAAGACGTTAAGTTAAGTATTGGAAACGAATTAATAAAAAAAAAATGCGCGCTGAAACAAATTCACTGGGCAGTAAGGTCTAAAACAGGATACAATGTGCTCCGACTCAGGATACAAGGGAGATTATTGTGGTTGCGAGTTCGGAAGTCACTGAGCATGAGAAACAAAAGCTAGTTTTACAGGAAGAATTAGCGCATATGGGAGGTAACCAGATGTAATGGAGAAGGTTCTATGAACTATTTACAATTTATTATCATGAATAAATACTAAACATGGCAACTTAACCTGATAATTTTAATATAGCTTTTCTAACATTTAAAATGATTTTTTCTATACCTGAAATGACAAATGTCATTGTCCAACGTACAAATTAACAGAACGCAATAAGCATTCACTAACACTCTCTACAGAGAAACACCATATTTTCTATGCGGGATCTTTACTTACTAACAATCTCTACAGAGAAACACCATATTTTCTATGCAGGATCTTTAATTACTAACAATCTCTTCAGAGAAACACCATATTTTCTATGCAGGATCTTTACTTACTAACAATCTCTACAGAGAAACACCATATTTTCTATGCGGGATCTTTACTCACTAACAATCTCTACAGAGAAACACCATATTTTCTATGCGGGATCTTTACTTACTAACAATCTCTACAGAGAAACACCATATTTTCTATGCGGGATCTTTACTCACTAACAATCTCTACAGAGAAACACCATATTTTCTATGCGGGATCTTTACTTACAAACAATCTCTACAGAAGGTACAGAATCAAATGTGAACTTCATTGTTCATTGCCATTTGTGGTTATGCTATATAACAGTAAAACAAGTACGGCCGAAGTTTACAGATCCTGGAAGTGGGTTTCAACCCAAAGAGGGCATCAAATCCCAAATCTCACTTGCCTTTGCCATAATGAAACCATTTTGGAAATCCATTATACATAGTATGAAAATTAAACTTAGGATATATAGCAGTAGTGTCTTACCGGTACTTCTATATGGTTTCGGAATGACATCGCGGGGGGGGGGGGGGGGGGGGGGGGGAAGAGAGAGAGAGAGAGAAAGAGAACAAGTGATTAAAAACTTCCATCATACATGCCTTTTACTGACGAATACACCTTTAATACTGAGAAATGACCCTTGAACATCTGCTGCAAAAATTGACCGACATTCGAGGACCAGAGAAAGCATATGTGACCATCACCAGTAGAAAAGATCTATGACCGCTGGTTTCTTTTGAACAAATTCAAGACGACGTCTGACAGGTTACGAAGAAGATACGAGACTTCGAAGAATTATTAGTGTTTTTGGCCAGACAAAATATCAACAGACAAACTCCTACAAGAAGTTTTAGATAACTTTATAAGAAAAAGATGACTTGGGCGTGTTATGGGAATGTGTCCGGACTTGCCCACAAAAACAGCACGTATGTGGACGCTGAAGGGTGAGAGAAAGAAAAGTAGACCAAGAACTACTTGAAGACGCACGATTGGTGATGCGCTGTGCCTCTCTGACTTGGGGCACTGCACGAAAGATCGCTCAAGAGAGAGTAATTGAAATTCCTTATAGAAGTCTTGTGTGCCAACTGACAATTAGTTGTATAACAAAGACCACCATTTTGTCTGATAATCCACGTAAATCACATTGTGAGATTATCTGCCCATTGTCATTGTTTTAGTCATAGCAACATACATACCCGATACAGTTTCATTTCCTCCACCAGTACTGTCCATTTGGTCATTATTTAGTACATCTGGCATATCTGACACTAAGCACGGTAAAAGCCCTATTTATTTTTCCACACAAGTGTCAAATTATTGAAACATTAAAACCTCTATTTAACGAGGTAGTTTCCATATTTTGGCAGCCATTCAACTGACAGCATGACACGTGATTTTAAAATGTAAACAAACCTCACTTCAGTTTAAAAACAAATAATAATGACACGTTTTTGGGGGTGTTATGAATCCGGACTGCATATTACTTCATTTTCTTTTCAGTTGTTCGTTATAAGTTCTCCAAGTGTAGATAAATGCTTTTCTTTGTGATCCTTGTCATTAACAAACATACTTTGTAAATTGTTTGTTTACAACTCGCTGTTTGAACGGGGCTGAAGATTCAGCACAATAAATGAGCGAGCTGGCTGCAGTCAGCGACTCCTAGTTGACAACTTGCATCAAGGTCAGCGAACCAAAACTGACCAAGAATATATTCCGCCTCCAAGTCGACAGGCAGCACCAGTGTCGTCTGGCTACAAGAATATGGACAGCAGTGGGAAGGCAAACCCAACTGAAACCGGATGTGTCAGACCAGAAGGCCCATATATCGCAGCCTCCATGTAAACTACGGTTCGTCATAACACCTTTTTTATTTCTCAGGACGAAGTAAAAGACTGCATGTTATCCAATCTTCCCCTCCCTTAACGAATGCCTTGCTCGTGTTTCATACAACAGCACCGACTTGACACGGAATATTCTATCTTTGGTGTGAATATTGACTTTTCTGGATCTCCATGTTGTTTTATGTCAAGAGTGCCGTTCTCGCCTTACCAATGTTGGTACTTATTCTGCACCCCCCTCGCGTGTCAATTGTGCGACCTGGTTTGCCGACGGCATTACCGGACTGGCTGGAACAGAGTATGAACTTGCAAGGCTAGTCGCAAAGCAGGATAAAGCCGTCCATAAATTTTGGACGGAAATCAATGCAGAGAAGAGTAAGATCAGTGTCAATTCCCCAGAGAGTATTAAAAACTCGATTAAGGTCAAAGGTGAACCTCTGGAAAGTATTACGCGGTTCAAATATCTGGGAGCAGAAATGAATGTGGAGGGATCTAGAGCGGAGATCCAGTCAAGAACAGCGATGGCCGTGGTCGCCCTGACCAGACTGCGAATAATCTGGAAAGACAAAAACATTGGCTTTAAATCGAAGCTGTCTTTAATGGACACAATGATCACCTCGGTATACCTCTACGCGTGTGAGACTAGAACGTAACATTTGCGCAAAATGAGATGCTCGCGAAGAATTCTTGGCATTTCATATCGGGATCGCGTTACAAACGAGAGTGTTCTTGGAATTGTTAGGAAGAAGCTAGACCAGTATATAAACGTATTAACTAAAGTGAAAACACGAAAATTGACGTGGTATGGACATATATCACAATCGGTGTGGCTGACCAAGACGGTTTTACAAGACACAGTGCCTGGGATAGGAAGACCATAAAAGAGATAGGAGGACAATATAAAAGAGTGGACGGGAGGGTCTATAACTGAAACTAATTGCCTGGCAAAAAATCGAGACGTATGGCGGGAACTGGTTCGACAAACTGCAATAACGGTGCCTCAACGACCTTCTAGGTTACAATAACGGTGCCTCAACGACCTTCTAGGTTACAATAACGGTGCCTCAACAACCTTCTAGGTTACAATAACGGTGCCTCAACGACCTTCTAATTTACGGGACTGGTGATAATGAAATAGGCATTGCACTGCGTTATCATACTGAATTACCACGTAGAACGTAGCTCTTAAAACAGCCAATCGCTGAACAACTCTCCCCTCAGTGGTCGTCTCACTTGCCAGGTACAATTATCGTTTTTACTGTACCATTGTGGCATTTGATACGGCAAACGTATTTTTTAGTTTCCTAGACATATTTACGAGTAAATTGTTTTCAATATAAAATCTTTTTATGATTTCTGTATTTTTATTTTCATTACTGAATATGCATTCAATATTTTTTTATAATTCAATTTTCTGTTTGGTTTCAGCAAAGAATATGATAAGGATATCTTTCCAAGACTCTGACAAAGGCCAGTCGCACACTCTAGTCGCCAACGACGAACACGACAAGCGCCAGTGGATGCTAGCCTTCCACAAAATCACATCCAGAATCATCACTGTTGTAGGGGAGAGCAAGACCAAAGACAGGCAGCTTAGCAGCTGAGTTGTAGCCGCTGTTGTCAGTCAACGAAATCAGTTTACTGCGCACAACTACAACCACCAACGGTTGATTCTTGTTTACAAATGTGGAACAGAAAATTTTTTTTTTTTTTATCAGACAGAGAATAGTTTTTCACCTAACATTAATTCGCCCCTGTGGTAACCAGAGATGCAATTAATACGGACACTGTAACCTTCCAAGCATGTAAAAATAAACTAAAGATGGTTATGTATGTGGCTAGCAATCACATCCTATAAAACTTTTGCCATTGAAATCTCAACTTTAAGTGTTGGGATACAGGTTTTGCTGTAAAGGGAACCGACCATCTGTTGGAGGGGCATATGCTTCACAGGGAGCATCAGAAGGCGACAAGAAAAGTTTGTTCCCCCATACAGTTTATTCCTCAACTGAGTTGGAGCCCCGTTCATGGTGTCAACGGTAGCATACACCATGTTAAACTGTTTGTGTCGTTTCCCATTCATGTGTTTGTGTCCACTCATTAATGTTGAACAGAGAATGTCCTTAGAGTCTGCAATGGCCAGCTAACAGTCTGAGTATTCTCAATTCATATATGCGAGACGGCATCCGCTGTATCAGACTAATGATCAACAAATAAGCTATAGAACAATTCTCTTTCAGAAGCCAGTATTTGTAATTAGTTATGGGTATAACATTTTGCTGCTGTGCTTATATAAAAAGTGTTTAAAAACTCATATATATTGGTTTTATCGGTTTCAAGAAACAACTAAGTATATGACTGGTTGACACTCTTGTCTTTCATATCAAAGGGACTGATTTGAACCAGGTCCAGTATAATGCTGCTTTGTTCTGCTCTTAAGAATTGACTTCACTGCACTCAGTCTTCGAAGAATCAAATTCACTGCACTTAAGTCTCCCAACAATCTACTTCACTGCACTTAAGTCTCCCAACAATCTACTTCACTGCACTCAGGTTATGTCTCCCAACAATCTACTTCACTGCACTTAAGTCTCCCAACAATCTACTTCACTGCACTCAGGTTATGTCTCCCAACAATCTACTTCACTGCACTTAAGTCTCCCAACAATCTACTTCACTGCACTCAGGTTAAGTCTCCCAACAATCTACTTCACTGCACTCAGGTTATGTCTCCCAACAATCTACTTCACTGCACTCAGGTTATGTCTCCCAACAATCTACTTCACTGCACTTAAGTCTCCCAACAATCTACTTCACTGCACTCAGGTTATGTCTCCCAACAATCTACTTCACTGCACTTAAGTCTCCCAACAATCTACTTCACTGCACTCAGGTTATGTCTCCCAACAATCTACTTCACTGCACTCAGGTTATGTCTCCCAACAATCTACTTCACTGCAAAGTCTCCAAAGAATTGACTTCACTGTACTCAGGTTCTCAGTATCTAAAGAATCGACTTGGTAATTATAAATGGCTAATCACAAATAAAACCCATGCACACTTGGAGAAAACAGACACTTACAAAAACTGATACAAAACGTTACCCGCATTGTGAAGAAAATAAAAACAGCCAAACAAAAACAGAAAAAAAAAAGTCCTGTAACTATCAAAGACAGAGAAACCCTAGCCAAGCAACTGTACACATGCACATACAGATAGATCTGCAACACAGAATGGAGGTACAGAAATCCTTCTAAACCTACAAGAGAACACAAAGAATGATTTCTGTGACAATCTGGAAATTTGCAAGCAACTTTTCTGTGACAATCTGGAAATTTGCAAGCAACTTTTCTGTGACAATCTGGAAATTTGCAAGCAACTTTTCTGTGACAATCTGGAAATTTGCAAGCAACTTTTCTGTGACAATCTGGAAATTTGCAAGCAACTTTTCTGTGACAATCTGGAAATTTGCAAGCAACTTTTCTGTGACAATCTGGAAATTTGCAAGCAACTTTTCTGTGACAATCTGGAAATTTGCAAGCAACTTTTCTGTGACAATCTGGAAATTTGCAAGCAACTTTTCTGTGACAATCTGGAAATTTGCAAGCAACTTTTCTGTGACAATCTGGAAATTTGCAAGCAACTTTTCTGTGACAATCTGGAAATTTGCAAGCAACTTTAGAACAGAGGCAGAGGCCTTGATAACTGCAGCAGAAAGTTTTAATGATAGATGAAAAGAGAGAAAAGTGATACACTTAAGAGATGTATTGTCAGTGGATACAGAACAAGGTAGTTAATAAAAACCAAGATCATCATCAGGTGTCTTGCAGGTTGGCGATCATGGACCTCCATCTATTTCTATCATGTGTGTCGTTTACCAACTCGTTGATTGTCGCCCACGCCATTATCTCAGGCTGTCAAACATCTTCTCTCTTGACCTTCCTCTGTCTCTCTTTCCTGTTGTTATGACGTGCTCCAAGCAGCCTCTTTTCATAACATGCCCCAAAAAAGTACGACTGTCTTGTTCTGATCCTTGCAATAAGTTGTCTTTGTGCCTCCTTGAGTACTGTATCATTAGTCTTCTTCGTGTTGTGCCTCCTTGAGTACTGTATCATTAGTCTTCTTTTCAGTCCAATGGGATCCGCAGCATTCTTCTGTAAAACATCATCTCAGTTGCTTCCAAAGATCTAAGCACTTGCTTGCTAATTGTCCTTGATTCACTGCCATGTCAGTACCGGTTCTACATAGCATCAAAGGACTCACTTTCTCAGTTCCAGCAACAAGGTTTTGTTGCACAACATTCCTGTCATGGTCTGGAGACCAATTTTGCTTGGGCTATTCTGCATTTTATTTTGTAATTGCATCTTCCATCTGATGTTATCTATGTGTCCAGGTTTAAGCCTGTTAACTTGTCTCAAATCGGTCCCCTTCGCTTTGACGCAGCATCTAAAATAAAACCAAGATATAAAGTAAAAAAGAGCGATACTCTATAAACTATGTCATCGTTTCAAGACAGTTGATTCCATCTCATTGCAACATACTTGGCAATAAAGAGGCTGACAGACTGTCAAAAGAAGGTGGAAAGCTATTTCAACATGATATCGGTATAATTTAGAAGAGCTGCTCGAGCATCGCCAGCTAAGCAGGAAATCCTCACCCGGTTACATCCAGCTCATGTCAGAGCTGGGACCTGCACAGGAGTATCTGCCCCTGTAGAAGTACAGGTCAACTAAGACCTTCAGGAACAAGTGGGAAGCAGAGCACGCAGGTCAACAACCAAATGACACACAACACTCACAGATGGTCTTTAGACTCCACACATGTCACAGCAAACAGAGATGGTCTTTAGACTCCACACATGTCACAACAAACAGAGGTGGTCTTTAGACTCCACACATGTCACAACAAACAGAGATGGTCTTTAGACTCCACATATGTCACAACAAACAGAGATGGTCAACAAACTGAGAATAGGAAATATCAAGAAATGTGTCTACAGCACTGGTATAATGACTGCTGAACCTTTCCAACAAGAGAGGAACGAGAAAGCACATATGGCTTTCACCAATAGCATTTCTGAATAACCTCAGGTTGATCATTGCTTTCTTTAGATATATTCAAGTTGGCGTTTGAAGACATACAACGAGGAAGAAGAAACATTTGCTATAGAAAATTGTCTGTGATGTGGTCTTATTTTCAGCATCAAACTATCTCTCATTATTATATTTTGTATTTGATAATAATTTGCTTTTATATTAAACATTCCTAGTACCATCAAGACGTCCAATGTTCTTGTTAAACTTTTCTAACAGCAGCGATACTCTATTCTGGCTGATTACGAGAAGAGGTAGGAATGCCCCCAATAAGTAAGTTTACTCTTTCGTAGGGGAGGAAGACTAACGTCTGATCAGGCAAAATATACTGATCAAACATGTTAGTCAGGGTCAGGGAAAATATACTGGCCAAGACCCTCACCTCAGCTTCCTCCCTGGCCAACGAGGTGAGGGATCAACGTGATCCTTGTAGCAGTGAGTGACACGCAGATGAATCCAAGCATAGCACAACCGCCTGGAAGCCCCCCGTTTCACCTTCAGCACGCTCGAGATGTGAGCAAAACTACTGCAACTTGCCACTTAACATCCTTTTCAGGGCACACAAAAGAGTAACCTACTCATTGTGGGCATTAGCAAACAACAACTCTTTCGGGTGTCCTGAAAAGCGTACTAAGTGGCAGGCTGCAGTAGATTTTCTTATATCCTGAGTGTGCTAATGAAGATGGACCGGATCCTCCAGGTGAATATGCTATGCTTGCCTTCATCTGCATGTCACTCACTACACGTCGATCGTCAACCTCGTTAGCCAGACTGCCATGAAACAGCCAGTTTCAAGATAGAACTGCTTCTTCTTCTTCTTCATCGTACACAGTCAGACATCAACCTTAGATAGAACTGCGAGGAAGAGAAGTGGTGGTCTTGGCCAGTATATTTTACCTGACCCTGAGTAACATTGTTCGATCAGTATGTTGTCCATGACCAGACATTAGTCTCCTCTTCAGTTGACATAATGGCTCAAGAGACGAAGCTCCGCATTTTCAATCTGTACGGACCACCAAACAGAGACCTATCGCTCTCGAGTATGGAGGTCAGAGACTCCAACTGCATAGTGGTTGGAGATTTCAACAGCCACTCGGAGAGATGGGGATACTCTGACACAGACAGCAGAGGTGACGAAGTGGAAGATTGGGAGATAGATGCAAATCTCTCCCTAATCAATAGGCCGGAGGATAGCCCTAGCTTCTATTCAAGAACATGGCATACCACCTCGACTCCAGATTTGGCCTTCTCCACACAGGACATACACTATAAAATAGACCGCCAGGTGCTAAACCAACTGGCAGGTAGCGACCACAGGCAGATCAGGCTAACCATTGACATGGAAGTAGGCCCACAGGAAACAAAACCGCTCCCACGTTGGAATTACAAACGAGCCGACTGGGACAGATTTGCAATCCTGACAGATGGGCTGTGTGAAACCATCAACACACGAAACACCAAAATGAAGCCCATGGTAGAGAGCCTAAGCAAGGCAATAATGCAAGCCGCTACTGAAACCATCCCAAGAGGAGCTAGGAAAAACTATAAGCCCTACTGGAATGATGAGTTACAGAAAGTGGAAGATGCAGTAACAAATGCTAGAAACATGGCAGAACGAGAAAAATCCGTGGAGGCAAACATCGCCCTCAAAGCCGCCGCGGCGAAGTACAAACACACTCTCAAGCAAACAGCAAGAGAAAGTTGGAAAAATAAAACGGAAAGTTTAAACCTGGACAAAGAAGGGAACAAGCTATGGAAGCTAGTCAGAGCCATGAACGACGAAACCCCGTCAAATAAACAAATTACTATCAAGCAAGGCGAGAACTTGATCACAGGTAAGAAAGCCGCAAACGCCTTTGTCGATCACTATGCCAGAGCAAACCACATCGAGGTCCCTGCAGATAAGCATACAGACATTAGCGAAGAGCTAAAGGGGCACGAAAACAAAAATACGGCTCCTGAAGAGCACATGATGGCCAAACTAACAATGCGCGAAATGGAAGAGGCTATGAGAACACTAAAGAGAAGGAAATCTCCCGGAAAAGACGGGATAACAAACGAAATGCTGATGGGGCTGGGCCAAACAGCGAAGGAAAAACTACTGTCAGTCCTGAACCAAAGCTGGAAAAGGGGTATTGTACCCCAGGCATGGAAAGATGCAATACTGGTACCAGTACCAAAAACAGGAAAGGACAAAACAGATCCGAATGGATACAGGCCCATAAGCCTACTGAGCTGTGTCGGCAAGCTGATGGAACGGATGATAAACACCAGACTGATGTGGCATCTGGAAGAAAAACGAATACTAATTCCACAGCAAGCCGGCTTTAGACAGCACAGATCCACTGAGGACCAGGTCATCCTCATAGCCCAGGAGATAGAAGATGCCTACCAGGCACAGAAACACACAGTAGCTGTTTGGGTGGATCTGGAAAAGGCATTTGACAAAGTCTGGAAGGATGGACTTAGAGTCAAGCTAAGAAGAAGTGATGTTTGTGGGAAGATGTACAAGTGAATCAACCACTACCTCAAACAAAGAACGGCCAGAGTCCAAGTACAAGGGCAGATGAGCAAAAAGGTGACACTCGAGCAGGGAGTACCCCAAGGGGGAGTACTGTCACCCACACTCTTCCTGGTATATATAAACGATATTACAGAGAATATACCAAGAAGAGTCCATAGCTCAATGTTTGCAGACGATCTGGCTATGTGGACCTCTGAAAAGAATCTCACCATAGCAAGAAATCGGATGCAAACGGCCCTAACATCGCTGGAAGAGTGGGCGAACTCATGGCTGGTCAAAATAAACGAGGAGAAAACCACGTGCACAATATTCTCGCTCTCATTAAAACCCCAAAGTACCAAACTAAGCCTAAATGGCAAAATCCTGCAGCCAAACGACAACCCAACCTATCTGGGAGTCACATTTGATCGGCGCATGACATGGAAAAGTCAGATTGAGAGAAACCGAATGAAAGCCAGAGAAAGAATGGCGATCATGAGGAAACTTGCTGGCACAAGCTGGGGAGCAGACGAAGGCATACTAAAGAAACTGTACACTGGAAGAGTGAGACCAGTTCTCGAGTATGGCATCGCGGCTTGGACAACAGCAGCGAAGGCGAACTTCGACAAAGTTAACAAACTTCAAAACCAAGCTATGAGAATCATAACTGGTGGCATGAAGTCAACGCCAATTGTAGAACTTGAAAAGATTACAAAACTGCAATCCATGACCGACAGAAGAGACTGCAGAGCCCAGCTGCAGTCAGAGAAACTCCGAAGACTGACGGACCATCCAATGTACCAGAGGCTAAACAATTTGGGAACTGGGAAACTAAAGCGGAGAAACTTTGCAGAAATAGCCAAAGCAAAGATGCACGAAGATCCCATAAACGCACTAACAACACCAAAACCCATCACTACTGTACGAAAACCTACTTGGAGGCAGGATATATTTCCAGAGGTGGTAGAAAATATACCAGGCATTGCAAACAAAAACTGCCAGACCGAAAAAGAAAGGAGAGATACTACCCTAAGCTTCATAACGAAAAGCTACCCAAGCATGGACTGGACCCATGCATACACCGACGGCTCTGTAACAAACACTACACAGAACGGAGGGGCAGGAGCATTCCTGAACCTACCAAATGGCAGAAAAATAACACTGTCATTCGCTACTGGTAAGTACACGAGCAATTTCAGAGCAGAGGCAGAGGCACTGAGGGCGGCAGTGGAAGAAATGGTAACACACAGTGAAAATGAGAGCCATATAGTCCTGCTGACAGACGCTCTCGAAGTAGTCACAGCGCTAAAAAGCCAGAAAAACACTGAGCTTAATGACTTAAGAGCAGCACTCTGCAAACTGTGCCAACAGTCCGCACCAAAAAGGGTAGTGGTACAGTGGGTTCCGTCACACTGCAACATCCAAGGCAACGAGGAGGCAGACAGACTGGCAAAAGAAGGTGCAAGGCTACCACAAATAGATACCAGTATGACGTACGAAGAGTCAAAACGGCTTATCAAAGCCAGGTACATGTCCAAATGGGAAACCGAACATACTGGTTACACCAAAAACGATGCCTATTACCAGTTGAACCGAAGAGAGCAGGTCGTTGTCTTCAGACTTCGCACTGGCCACAACAGACTGAGGTACCACCTCTTCAACAAATTGAAGATAGGGTGTACCGACGAATGCCCGTGCGGTACTGGTAAAATGACCACTGAACATCTGCTGCAGAACTGCCCGACATACGAGGATCAGAGAGAGCAGATGTGGCCATTGCCAGTGGAACTGCAAGACAAGCTCTATGGTAGTGGCGAGAGTCTCAGGATGACCGCCGCTTTTTTCGAGAAAATAATGGTTACTGTCTGACTGTGTACGCAGAAGAAGAAGAAGAAGTCTCCTCTTCCAAGTGTATTCTGTGACAACATGCAAAATTGTTAGTAAACAAGAGAAAATACGGGACGGTTTAAAAAGTCTGACTTACATCGCCTGGGTCAGCCTGAGCAGTGCATGAGCTACAGCGGTCAGCAACCCATAACTGACTTCCAGTACCAGGGCCAGCGAACCAGAGCTGTAAAGACCCTTCTACACCTCCACGCTATGATACTGGATAACACGTTGCAACTGAGCTGGCTAGCTAAGGAAAGGGGACGGCTAACCTGGTACCCAAAAATTCCAGCTGAAGTCAGATTGAAAGGTGCAAATATTGCAGTCTCGCTGTAGACTACAACACATTCTGTTCTCCGGACTATATCCTGCTGCTTGCAAAGCCCTTTTCAGGGTTTGGTAGCGGGAGATTGAGAATGATCAAAGAAGAAGACACTGAAGTATGGTTCACTGTCCGGCAGCTACCTTAATTAGATCAGTCCACAGGTGTGAGAGTTTGCTACCCTAGAAAGCTTGCATGCAGTCAGTGCATCTGTGAAGATGACCACAGGGTGGCAGTCAGATCTGTTGATATAAATCATGTCTGCAGATTGTTCAAGTGATTGAACCTCAGAATAACAGTAAAAATGACAAGATTATGGTCATGTAGTCAGATGTTCACACTTTGACCGCAATGAGAATGTGGCAGAAAATAAAATAACAGTTCAACACAGACACACTATCTGCCTTCACTAGGTCTAATTAGCCACAAGATGAAAACCACCCATAAACTTAATACTAATAGCTAAATGAGAGTCCAAAAGGCAAACCATGACAGTAGGCAATGAACTGCTTCATTGAATACCAGGATTTGGGGGTCGAAGATGTAGCACAGTGACTGAATTAACAGCGTTGCGACTCATAGTTTGTTGCCTGCATCAGGGTCAGCGAACAATAGCCTACCAAAAACCTTATTCCACTTCCAAGCTGGAGGCCCTGGAAACAGGCCACACAAAAGGATGTATCATGCCGAAAAACTCAGATATCACAAACCCAGCTATGAACTCCGCCACAACCTATTCAAGATGAATGCTGAAGAAGAAGAATACCAGGATCCAAGTATTCTGTGTGACATCTTGGGAAGAACCCGTTACAAATCCCTACACTAGACAGAATGAAGTTGAAGATCAAATTCAGAAAAGTGTAGAGTGACCAAATGTTCTCTTCCACTTGTATTTTTCCCCTCGTTAATACTTCATGACTGGGCAACAAGTGAAACCTACATTTTGTCCTGAAATTTTTTTAAATCGATGAAAAATCTAAGTTCAAGTTAAAGAAACAAGGCACATTTCTGCATTACATCAAAAGAATTTAGTGCCAACAACATCATCAGTTATAACTGTCTTGCTCTCAGATTACAGGATTATATATGAGAAAACTCTTGAACTATTACAAATGTCTATAGCCCTTATAAAATATAATGAACATTCATGCGCAAAATAAATGTTGGATATAAACAATTTACAGAATTTTAATTTTTAAACAATATGTTAAAAAATGAAAATTGTTAATGAAATGATAGGAATGAATTGGGTCCTTTATTGTATTTTGTATTGTTCTCTTTAATGAGGTCAGAGCCAGCTAGTGTTTTTGTATTAATATGTATGGTCATTCCAGGGTTGAGAAGAACAGGACAACTATTTCTATTGAAACTGTCACTGCAAATGATGAATAGAAGTTTCTAGTAAAGGACCCAGCTGTAATGACAGGCCCAACTGTAATGGCGGGCCCAACTGTAATGGCGGCCCTATGCTATAATTGGAGTGAAAAGTCGTATTGTCTTTACGGAAGTGGTGGACAAACATTACCATACTGATTACCAGCTGTTTTCTTGATACCTAAGAGATTACAACCCATGACATTTTTATCAATGCAGTTCTCCCTGGAAACAGGACTGTTTCTGGATAACGAGGTGTGGATTGACTGAATCTCTGTAGTAGTGAGCATCATGCAGATGAAGCCAAGCATAGCACCACAAGGAGGACCCTGGTCCACCTTCATCAGCACGCTCAAGCTACTGCAATCCACCCCTCAACGCCCTTTTCAGGGCGCACAAAAGAGCAGTTACTCATTGCAGCCATTCAACAACATACAGTGAGAAACAAACAGGCAACAAGAAATCTTCATCAATCCATAAAACAAATGCTGTTTCACTTAGTGCAAAAAGGTGAATTGTTCTCCTCATTACCTTAAGGAAGTGATGGATAAACATTGACAGATTACCATTCGTTTTCTTAATCTCTAAGAGATTCCTACCGGTGGCTATTTGCTTGTTCTTGTTGTTAGACAGTCAGAAACAAACAGGCAACAAGAAACCTTCACCACTACATAAAACAAATGTTGTTTCATTTATCGCCTTATAGAAGTGGTAGGCAAACATTCTTGTCTGATTACCAACTGTTTTCTTGTTGTGTAAGGGTTTCCCATTCAAGGCAATTTGCTTCTTGTTATTGCAGTCAATTTTCTGATAACTCTGACAGCTGGTCAGTGTCTACCAAACCTGACAACTGACGATGTGTGAAGGAGCACACTCAAGAGGATACAATCCCTTATCCTAGAGTGAGGAAAGGCAATCTCAGCTGAGTGTTGTGGCAGGGCAGACCAGGCCGTTAGCCTTGGTTGGTGGCTGGTCTAGGAGTGAAGCCCCAACAGGCAAACAGATAGAGCATTGCTCTGCTGATCCGGCAGCTTCTGCAGCTTGCCTTGCTCCAAATATATCACCTTTCCCTTGGAGTAAACAAGGCAGACAGATAGAGGGACCCTAATGCATGTGCAACACATGGTCTCTATATTTCTGCCCGGGCTTTGTGCTGAAAGCAGAATTACTATCGTCTGACAAGACGAAATGAGCCAATAAATTGCTAGACAGTAAGAAACAAACAGGCAACAAGAAATCTGCATCATTACATAAGACAAATGCCAGGAAGGTACATCATAAACTAGAACAAACATTGACAGACATTCTGTGCTGGGAGCTGACAAGCATCTTGTGGATACATGAACATGGAACCTCCCGGAAGGGATGCTGCAGCAGTTTGTAGCTGGTTGAGAGAAGGATCATGTTTTTTATGAAAACTGCTTTTTGTCTTCCATCATTTTCTTGTGAAGCTGAGTGACAGCCACTCTCCATCGCTGCATCCACTGGTCAAAGGTCATGCCCTCTGTTATGACCCATGGGGTTATGAACTGTGCCGGTCGCTCCCACCTTTGAATAGATATCAGAAAGAAAGAGTTGTCAGGTAGTGTTTCCAGTTCACATTTTAATTGAAATATTACTATGTAAAAAATGATATTGACACATGTGTCATTCCAATCCTTCTGTATGGTTTAGAAACTTGGGACTATCTTGCAACGAGATAAAGTTTTGAAGCCTTCCATATGCACAGTCAGAGGTGGATCCTTGGAATCCACTGGTATAACCTGGTTATCAACAATGAACACATCTCGAGAGTATTGTTTTTATAACGGACAGTCGCTGCCTCTCTTACTCCAGTCATGTGGCCCGCCTCAACCAGGATGTCTTGGCCTGTCAGATTCTGCCCCTGGCTGTCGAAATCAAGGGTAGGTAGAGATATTGTCCCACATGGAGGAGCCCCCGGGGTTGCCCACACCCCATCAGAACTATACACTTTATGGACTTTGGCCATCAATCGTGATCCCAGATTGGCCATCAATTGTGATCACAGATGACCGACGAGACAGGAATTGGTCACCTAAGCGAGTTATTATTATTTATTCTGACAGGATATCATACAAATTTATAAGGATGATCCCAGATGTCTATGAACATGGCCCGTACAGTATAGTATGCTAAGGTAAATTGTCAAACCTATTTACAACCCATTCTCATGCTTAAGGACTGGGTGATGCTGCAAACAAAAGATGGCAGGAAAACTTCTTCGGTGTTCGTCCTGAAACGGAAATTGTGTCATAGTTTACAGTGAGGATGTGATAACTGTCTTTCGGACTGACACCTCCGATTTCAGCAGGCTATTTTGGGTACCAGGTTTGCCATCCCATTGCGATCCCTATCCCTTAGCCAGACTGCAATAGTGACTAGGGATGCCTGTTTCCAGGGCCGCCATGCGGAGGCAGAAAAGTGTCTCTGTCAGCTGATGCAAGCAGCCAGCTATGAGTCACTGACTCAGCTCATGCAGTGCTGCATCTTGGCCCCCTCCTCCCAATCTCATTTCAAAGCAGTTCTCCCTAGAAACAGGCTATTTCGTGGAAGTCTGGCTAACAAGGCAAGGATCGGCACTGCGATCCCCATTATGATGAACTTACTGAGGTGCCTCACATTGCACTACAACCAGGAGGATCCCGGTTCACCTTCTCAAGTACATTTCAGGATGTGAGGAGAGCCACTGTAACCTACCACCTAAGAAAGTCAAGATTATCTAACTCAAGTAAAAGTGGCATTAGCAACAACAACAACAATGATGGTTACTATGGGCTTCATGACTGTTTCGCTAAAAAAGAAATTCATAGTTTTTGTTTTCCTTATGTTATGTCCAATCTACATTCTTGAGTTCTGCTACAGACCTTCTCCACCAGGTTCTGCAACTCTTGCTCATATAGGAATTAAAAAAAAAAAAAAAAAGTTTTCTTGTGTACGGGAGGAAGAAAGTGGAAACATTAACATTTCTGTATCTATATGATTCTAGTATATCATCCAGTGGTCTATCCATCTGTTTGAAGCAAGGATGGAGATAGGTAATGGATTTGGTGTGGGATCAAGATACTGAGCAGTGCATGAGCTGCAACAGTCAGCAGCTCAAAGTCGACTGCTAGCGTTAGGGCCAGTGAACCAGAGCTGCCAAAACCATTCTACACCTTCATGCAGTGATCCTGGATAACCGACTGCAAAAGAGAAGACTGGCTAAGAAGAAGGGATCGAAGAGGGAAGGCTAACCCGGTGCCCAAAAATGCCTGCTGAAGTTGGATCAAAAAGTGCAAATATCGCAGCCAAGCTGTAAACTACGACACAACACATTCCGTTCTCTGAACTACATCTTGCTACTTGCAAAGCCCTTTCCAGGGCTTGATAGCAGGAGTTTGAGAACAAACGAACGATGAAGAAGATTTTATGTGATGGGAGGAGGAGTGGAGGTAAACAAATAAGGGATGGGAAGATACAGAAGAGGTTACAAAAACTAACTAAATTTTGAGACTGACCAAATGTTGACTTGGTTGGTCACGTCTGACATCCTTCCTGCGTGGGCAGACACAGTCTCTAGTCTCTTCTTTAAGTTTGGTAGCAGTTTATCACACTGTGCCTGGTCATGTTGCTTGGCTTTCTGGTACAGGCCTGAGGTGATGACAGGTGAGACAAATGTATTCATTACTGATGGGATGACAGGTGAGACAGATGTATTCATTACTGAAATGATGACAGGTGAGACAAATGTATCCATTACTGAAGGGATGACAGACAGATGTATTCATTACTGAAGTGATGACAGATGAGACAAATGTATCCATTACTGAAGGGATGACAGACAGATGTATTCATTACTGAAGGGATGACAGGTGAAATGGCTGCCTTGAGAGTTAGGAAAATCTGTTCATTACTGAAATGATGACAAAGTGAAACTGTTCACATGAACATTAGACTTAATTGAAGGCAGGTGGAAGGCAACAGAAAACAACTGGTATATTATTCCTCAGCTTCATCACGGATCGACACACCGAGAAGTTAAGTTGTGAAGATCCATGAACGCTACATCATCTGCCATGGCACTTGAATGAATGAATGAAATTAGAATTTTAAAACATGAGAATGGACCTGCATATACACAGATGGATCAAAAACAAGAACTATGAAAAATAGAGAGTGAGATATTTACACAAAATTAAATAATGGACAGAAAATTCAGTGGCCAGCGGAAATTCTCAAACATCTTCAGAGCTGAGGTACTAAATACAGATGCAATAGTCATTGGAGAAAGAAAGAACCATGCCAGAAATAAGATAGTTTTCCTTACAGATTACCTATCAGTTATAATGGCCCATAAAATCCATTAAAATTAGGAAATGGACGTTCAAGGTGTTCATGAATATCAGCTACAATTTCAACAGCGAAAATTCAGTGGATTCTGACACACTGTCAGATATTTGAAAATGAGGAGGCAGATAAATTAGTTGAAGAGGGAGGAGGTAAAAACCAAACTGAAGACAGGGCTATATATGAAATAAAGACAATGCTTACTTACTTACTTTCGGTGTCCAAGCACTATGTTATCAGTTTGCATCCAGTATCCAGCGACATGGATTGCCTTGTCATTTGCCTCCAGCATGTCGCACCTATTGCATATTTTCTGGAGGTTGGGGCAGGTTATCAGGTAGTCTGGGTCAGTCTTGCGTCACAATCACATGTGTCATCATCTGTGTATCCCCATCGTTACATATTCCTCTTGCACCGTGATACACCAATTTGGAGTCAGTTCAGCGACTTCCATGTCGTGTATGGTAGATGATGTTCGGGAGCAAGTTCCTCCCGAAGTTCCATCTCTGGGGCCTGCATGAATTCGTTCCATCTCTAGATAGGGCGACTTTCAGGGTTTGTCTGTATGGGTTGTGTTAATTTTTAGGAAACTATGTATGGGTTTGAATCTTGTGCTCTGTACCTGATGCCCAAACATTAGGTGCCTTGGGTCGTGCTCTTGTTTTCTCGTTGATTTCTGCTGTGACATACACAATGATAAAAACTAACTTCACAGACAAATGGCGCAGAGAACACCGAGAACTTGATATAGCAGAAACATACTACTTCTTGTCAAGAAAAGATCAAGTTACCACAAACGGTGGAACATGTTCTCTATTTTTGCTGGTTCCATGGGAGCAACAGAGTGACGATATGACCCTCCGCAAAACAATTTGAGGATAAACTGTATGGCGATGAGAGAAGTCTGAGATGGATTGCATAGTTTACGAGGGAAATAGATGCAATTATTTGAGAGTGAATGATGAAGAAGAAACATCAAAAGGTGAACAGGGAGGTCTGCCTGATTGCACCATCAAGACAAGAAGCAGAGGACGTTAGAGATCCATTACAGGTTTGGTAGACGCTGATCAACGTTTAGAGTTATAAGAAAACAGGTTGCTCAGTCACATCTGACAAAATACGACAAGATACGCCAGTATCTTATCTGCAAGACTTTAGGTGGTTTAAAATCAGAGTTTTCCTTCTCCTAGATGAGCTGCCTTCCCAGGCTTTTGAGCCCCATCTGCCGACCGAAACTACTGGTTTTAAGACGCCAATGGCTCGCCTTCTGCCCCTTCTCCTGTTAGTCAAAACAGTTCTGCCAGGCGAAGGCCAGGAGATGGACTTTGGCTGGCTTGGCTTCGTTTGTTCTCAATCTCCCATTACCAAACCCTAAAAGGGTTTAAGTAGCAGGATGTAGTCCAGAGAACGGAATCCGTTGTGTTGTAGTTTACAGCTTGACTGCGATATTTGCACCTTTCGGTCCAACACATCCGACTTCAGCAAGCATTTTTTTAGTACCGGGTTCGCATTCCCTCTTCGATCCCTTCTCCTTAGCCAGTCTGCTCTGTTGCAGCCTGTTATCCAGGATCACCGCATGGAGGTGTAGAAGGGTCTTGGCAGCTATGGTTCGCTGGCTCTGACGCTAGCAGTCAGCTATGGGTCGCTGACCGCTGCAGCTCATGCGCTGCTCAGCGTCTTATTCCCAGATGGACTTTGTTGTCAGAGGCTATACTAGGCGCACTATACAATCAGCCATGATGTCACTGATTGTCTTACCAGTCAATGACCATGGATCAACTTCTTCAATGTTGGTCCTGAAAAGGACATTGTGTCATAGTTTACAGCTGCGTCTTTCGACAAACACATCCGGTTTCAGCTGGCTTTTTGGGTATGGGGTTTGCCTTTCCACTGCAATCCCTATTCTCCTAGCCAGACTACCCTAGTGCAGCCTGTTTCCAGTGCTGCCACTTGAAGGCGAAATGGGGGTCTTGACCAAGAATCTAAAATGAAGCAAGTGCCAATCCTTGCTAACATAAACAAAAGACAGTCCATACTAATTTAGAAAGTAACACAGATTAGCATTAAGAACATTCACTAATATAGAAACTAACAAACATTAACATTAAGAACATTCACTAATAAAGAAACTAACACATTAACATTAAGAACATTCACTAATATAGAAACTAACACACATTAACATTAAGAACATTCACTAATATAGAAACTTACACATTAACATTAAGAACATTCACTAATATAGAAACTAACACACATTAACATTAAGAACATTCATTAATTATGAAACTAACACATTAACATTAAGAACATTCACTAATAAAGAAACTAACACATTAACATTAAAATCATTCACTAATATAGAAACTAACACACATTAACATTAAGAACATTCATTAATTATGAAACTAACACATTAACATTAAGAACATTCACTAATGAAGAAACTAACACATTAACATTAAGATCATTCACTAATATAGAAACTAACACACATTAACATTAAGAACATTCACTAATTATGAAACTAACACATTAACATTAAGAACATTCACTAATAAAGAAACTAACACATTAACATTAAGATCATTCACTAATATAGAAACTAATACACATTAACATTAAGAACATTCACTAATAAAGAAACTAACACATTAACATTAAGAACATTCACTAATAAAGAAATTAACACAGTTTAACATTACCTTGCAAATTCCAGCAAAACCAAATCAGAAAACAGTTTGTTAAAATATTGAAACAGTTGAATAATCAATAGAGTAAGAAAAGGCAACAAGAGAAAGGCATGCAGAATGAACAAATGTTTAGTGGAATGACATATGGCTAAGTAAAAATAAAGGTTTGTTTCAGAGTAGTTACACTACTGTCAGTGAATGAAGTTGTTAGAGACTTCAGTATGCTAAGTCAAGGTTTGTTCCATATTAATTACACTACTATCGGGGAATGAAGTTGTTAGAGAACAGATTGTATAAGGTAACCAGTTCCTTTCCAAGCTGCTTTTTACTTCTCTAGTTGCATGCCAGTTACCCGTTTACAGCTGGGTCGACTGGATCTTAACAGTTGTGGCAAATGAACCCTGTACCGTTGTTGCAAAAAATAAGTGCTCTAGGATGGAAAGAATAGGTCCACTTTAACCTTTCAAGCATGTCATAGAAGGCAACTAAAGATGTCCTAGCATCATGTAATAACCATTACTGCAAATATGTAGATACAGGCTTCCTGTAAATGGGTCAACTGTAGACGTGACTGTAGGCTTCTTTTCTTTTCAACTACGGCAAATTTTAAATAAAAGGTTGAATTAACCTTGACGAACCTTAAGTTGAAAGCTCTCGCCTGAAAAAATGCCAGTATTCCATCCATTTTCTAGACCTGGTGCCGCACATCTTCATCATTTATGAACAAACGGGCTGCCATAGAAATCGACTGAAATCAAGTCCTTCTACACAGGTTTTGACCTGTCAAAGTCTCTTGTATTAGATAAAATGAATTTGAAACACATTTTTGTCTCCTTTATGCGGATTGGAGCCAGCCCATTATTGAGAATGGTTAAGCTGTTGTAAAAGATCTTTGTGCGGTTGATCTGTTTAGTTTGTCTATGTAAAAGAAATAAAAACATTTTTAGTGCAAACTTAACATGTAACAGATACGCTGATCTTTTATAAGAACAATATCAGTGCTTTGTAGTGATTTCAATGGATTATATTGAGGAGAGACGTTTCCTAATCATTGAGTCTAAATGTTTGTGCTTTGTTTTATAAATTTTCACCTCCATTTTCTTGTATTTCAGAAACTAACACACACACAACAAAAACAATAATACCAACAAGTTCTTTATTCATTTATGTCTCTACACACAAGAAAATCATATCTATAGACAAAGAAACAAAAATGTTACAGGCTCAGAGTCAACAACCATAGTAAAACGTGATGTGCTAAAAATAATGCAGTTGCAGATGAAGTTGAGTCAATTTTTATGTCTGTTGGTTTAGATTAATGCCACACATTAACAATTAACATTAACAACTGTAAAAGTGTAACATAGAAATTCACAAATTGTTGTGGTTAGTAAGGCATACCTTCCACACTTCTCTCAGCTTTGGCTAGGGATAGTCAACATAGAGATTCATGAGGCATATAACTTAGGGAGGGGATGAATCAGGCCAAAGAATACATACACAACGACAGATTTTAGGAAAAAGTGTACAGGAAATGTGTACAGAACAAGAATTGCTGTTTAGCGGATGTATAGATATTGTCATATTCTTCTCTAACTTCCATGACTAAATGTTATATTGTTGAACTTTCACGACTAAATGTTATATTGTAGAACTTTCATGACCAAATGTTATATTGTAGAACTTTCACGACTAAATGTTATATTGTAGAACTTTCACGACTAAATGTTATATTGTAGAACTTTCACGACTAAATGTTATATCGTAGAACTTTCACGACTAAATGTTATATCGTAGAACTTTCACGACTAAATGTTATATTGTAGAATTGCCATGACTAAATGTTATATTGTAGAACTTCCATGACTAAATGTTATATTGTAGAACTTCCATGACTAAATGTTATATTGTAGAACTTTCACGACTAAATGTTATATTGTAGAACTTTCACGACTAAATGTAAAACTTCCAGGACCAAATGTTATATTATAGATCTTCATATCTAAATGCTATTGTAACAGATCTTAACTGTGTAGATTTATTAGGGATAGGATTTTAGATATGTTTTATTAAAGTTAGAAATGGTAGGAGTAGAGCATTGATAGTCAGTCAGTAGCCATTCATTGTTTCTTATAAAATGAAACTAACAAAGCTAGCCAGTACAGATGTACTCAAATCTGGACAAAGGAATGCTTGGAATGCATAGCGTTGGTTTCCAAGCCACGTAGATGTTAACACTACGTAACCTTGCATAATGCCTAGACACCTGTTACAGCATGATCAGTAGTGACGACTGAGACTGAACATGCTATTAACCTTTACTGGTTTTTCTAAAATCTTGGGGAGAAAAAAACCTAGGTATGAGATCTGGAAAAAGCCGCGGACATAAATAGCTAGGAGAGCCGATATAAGAATCATTCGGGTGCATCTAACAGAAGTATCTCAAGAATCCAGCGTCTAACAGAAGTATCTCAAGAATCCAGCATCTAACAGAAGTATCTCAAGAATCCAGCATCTAACAGAAGTATCTCAAGAATCCAGCATCTAACAGAAGTATCTCAAGAATCCAGCGTCTAACAGTAGTTTCTCAAGAATCCAGCGTCTTACAGTAGTATCTCAAGAATCAGCATCTAACAGAAGTATCTCAAGAATCCAGCGTCTAACAGAAGTATCTCAAGAATCCAGCGTCTAACAGAAGTATCTCAAGAATCCAGCATCTTTTTTTTTTTTTTTTGCATTCACCTTATTTATCTAGTCCCCAAGGCGTGTGTGCGTTACACTGTGGTTTTTATTGTGCGCCTGTCGGCCCAGTGCATCCGACTTCAGCATGCATTTTATGAAAGGGTCTGCTTCCTCCTGCATTTTCTAAGGGTTTGCTTCCCCGGGGTAACGGCCGGTGCTGTGATGGGGATCGAACCCAGCACCTTCTGGTTGTGAGCTGTGCCACTTAACCACTAGGCCACGCCGTCCCCTCAGAATCCAGCGTCTAACAGTAGTATCTCATGAATCCAGCGTCTAACAGTAGTATCTCAAGAATCCAGCGTCTAACAGTAGTATCTCAAGAATCCAGCGTCTAACAGTAGTATCTCAAGAATCCAGCATTTAACAGAATGATCTCAAGAATCCAGCATCTAACAGAAGTATCTCAAGAATCCAGCATCTAACAGAAGAATCTCAAGAATCCAGCCTCTAACAGAAGGAGTTACCCATGTGGATGCCTGTACATTTATCTACATTAAACTACATTTGCCTGCTGACAGACCATTCTCAAATTTTATCTAAATCCGACCTCACTATATCCACTTCTGCTTTAGATAAGACACTACTGCATAGTTTTGTGTCATTCAATGAATTTTGCAATCATGGATCCAATATCAATGTCCAAATCATTTATATGTATCAAGAACAAAATTGGTCCCAAAACTGAGCCCTGTGGCACTCCATATTTTACTTCACACCAGGCAGAGTACTCCTTATTTATGCCCATACCTATATGATTTCTAAATATTTTAAAATGTATTATATAATTATGATCTAATTATATCTCATTTTATATTACATACAATTGTTACAATATTATAATTTATTCTATGTTACGAGTTACACCTATTATGTAAATCTGGCATTCTTTGAGTGGTAAGATCTATTTCAGGATGGACAGTCTTTTGTAACTAGCAGAAAAAAACCACATTGGCTGCCCATGCCTGGATTACAGGCCAAAGATAATAATGCTTGATCCGTTTTTGGCGCTTTAACAAAGTTGATCCGTTTTTGGCGCTTTAACAAAGTTGATCCGTTTTGGGCGCTTTAACAAAGTGGTTCGGACTAGAACTGATGCTTTGAGAGTGCAAGTCTCTGGATAATTCGAACTGTAAAAGGTTGGCATATAATATGGAATATTAGCATGAGAACTAGCACAATGTATACATACCGATAAAAGCATTGAAGTCATCGGTGGTGTGAGCTGCGGCTATGGCTGCTGAGACACTACTGTCGCGCTGCTGCTGGGCAAGGTGTAGATCTTGCATTTGGTCATGGATTTGTAGCACATGCATGAATAAGCTATCTGTAGACTAACAGACACATAGATAAGCTTAGTCAGTATGCAAAACATTTGAGGAAGATATCGTTAAATTTCTCTTGTCGAGTATCAATATAAAATGTAAAACTGGATGATAATGAAGCAGCAAATATTTTAAAACTTAAAAAAAATTTAAAAAACCCCATTTTCGAACCATGTCCAAAATATTTTAAAATTTACAAATGTTCTTTTGTGGTTGAAGTCCATAGCATGCAATGCTTGCTTCTGTTGCTTGTTTTTATGAATGTTTCATGTTAACTGATTCACTCCTAGGAGATATTGGTTTCCAGATTTTTTTTTTAAACGACTATAGACAAATCGATGTTTGCGATTATGTACATAAATTCACATATTTTTCTATTATTTATTCTCCCAAAGCTAGCATTTTGGTTCTTGATGAAAGTTCAGTTTTCCTACTTTTCATTTTAAGAATGATTACTACACATTGTAGGATTGTGTTGTATTTTCATACATGGGATTCCCCAAAAAACGTTTTTGTAGCCATTAAGCAAGCTCAAACAACTTCAGTCTGACCAAAAAGTAAACATTGATTATTCGTCCTCTGTGGAACTTTGACAAATTTTTCTTACACGTCGAGGACACCAAAAACCAGTGAGTCTATGTTTGTGTTGTTTTTCAACACTTTCACCTTCATCTTTTTGTATCTTTTAAAGTAACTCACACACAACAAAAATAATAGCAAGTTCTTTATTCATTTATGTCTCTACACACAACAAAATCAAATCTATACACCAACAAAAAAATTACAGGCTCTCAGTTAACAACCATAGTCAAACGTGACATGCTAACAATAATGCTGCCGCAGATGAAACTGCATTCCATTTTTAACGTGGTCTGGTAAAGATTAACTTCCAAGAGAACAGAGAACACCGATAATCTGATACAGCGGAAGCATACTACACCTTGTCAAGAAGGGATCAAGTGACGATATTCAGACTGCGAACAGGCCACTGCAAACTAAACAAATAATCTGTTTAACAAGCCAAAAATTGGTTACACAGACAGTAGAACAAGTTCTGCAGGTCTACTGGCTCCGTGAAAATAACAGAGTGACAACATGGTCCACCCTAAACTCAATTAAGGGTTTAACTGTATGACAACAACAAAAAGTCATACAGATGGTCAAGTTTAATAGAGAGATGGATGTGATTATTTGAGAGTGGCAGATGAAAATGAAGATAAAATTCAAAGAAAATGAGAACTGAGAGTGTAGCTTACTCTTTTGTGCGCCCTGAAAAGGATGTTAAGTGGCGGGTTGCAGTTGCTTTTCCGAGCGTGCTGATGAAGGTGAACCAGGGCCCTCCAGGCGGTTGTGCTATGCTTGGCTTCATCTGTGTATCACTCACTACTACTGGTATCCCGCTAATCCCTCCCTCGTTAGCCAGGCTGCCATGAAAACAGCCCGTTTCCAGGGATGGCTACTAGGAAGCTAAGGTGAGGGTTTTGGCCAGTATGTTTTGGTTGACCCTGACTAACATGTCTGATCAGTATGTTGTGCCTGACCACACGTTAGTCTTCCTTCCCCTTAGTTGAAATGCATTGCCATAATTTTGTTCCAATTTACATAGCATGATATTATAACTCGTATAACCAACCTTATATTTCGGGAAACCAAGAGCTGCAGAAACATCTGAGTATGTGCGGAGTTTCTCGTAAGCCAGTGGATGGATGGATGGTGCGATAGACAGGTCAAGAACACACTGGTAAGTATTGCTGAAAAAAAGTATTACAATACAAAATAATTTTGTTTCTCTAAATACCAAGAGTAAAAAAGTAACCTTTATATTTTGTATTTAAAAAAACAATTATTCAGAATAGAATACAGATAACTTTTTATGTATTTGTAAATCAAACATGTTAGTCTATCTATCTTCAATCCACTTGTGTCGCTAGACGTTGTGGGGGAGGTGTGACCTCCTTTGTTTCATATTTTTTGGCAGGTGTATATCCGTTGTTGACTTGCCAGGTCAATCCTAGTATCTGTTACCAACTGTTAGGTTGGCAGCTCCTGGAATATATGATTGCCTATTTTTGGGAATGGTTGTGGTGGTAGCACAAAGTAGAGCAAGGTAGACCAGCAGCCTGTCAGGCGCCATCTATGCCGCTCCACTAGCCACATAACCAAGACTTGATGTTATAGCCACACAGTCCCCTTTTTGTGACATATTGTCTGTGGGTCGAGAATCTCTTGAACAATTTGAATAGATTATTTAACTTGAATTTTGCCTGAGCAGTGACCGTTAAGCTGTCAAAGGATTTTCAACGTTGGCGTAACTGCACATGGCTGCCTGATCTCACTACTCAGATTTCAGAGGAGATTTTTACCGGATGATCGACATAAAAAATCCCCCAAATCAAGTCATATTAAGTTTATTTGTATACTCCTTTTCGTATTTAGAATGATTAACAGGGGGGGGGGGGGGAAAGACTGCCGCTTGGGCTAGTGGTTAAGTGACACGGCCCACAACCAAAGGTACTGGGTTCAATACCCATTACAACACTGGCTGTTACCCCAGGGAAGCAAACCCTTAGAAAAAATGCATGCTGAAGTCGGATGCACTGGGCCGACAGGCGCAAAATAAAAACCACAGTGCAACGCACACCGCCTTGGGGAATAGATAAATAAGGCTGAGCAAAATAACATGGACTAAAAGGCAGTAAATTTTCAAGAAGTAGGCGAGAAGAATGAATGAAATGAGGAAATAGAGTTATGGGAGAATGTGAAACGAGGAGAAATTGGCAACATAACAAATGGAACAGAGGAAGACAGAGTGACAGTGGAATAAATGAGACACACAGTGAATGAAAAAGTGAGAAAAGGAGGACAGAGAGAGAGAGAGAAAGATAAACAGAAACAAAATATTACTGTTCAGATCACCTGTCCAAAAGTACTGTTATAAGACATGACAGTTCCAATGAGGCAAATTTGACCAGCTCGGAGACCAGACTGCTCTTCAAGTCATCGGTCAGATGGCGGACCTCTGTAGCATGTGTATTCATTGACCGAGAGAAGATATAACTCATCACCTGTTGTATTAGAAATGTCAAGGACACAGGACAACAAGAATAACATCTGCAATAATAATTAACAGTACACAAATATAGCACTTAAATTAATAATTGATGTAAAAAAAGTAAAGTAACCCATAGCATTACTGCCGTAGGATCCCCACCACAGCACTGGCCATTACCCCGGGGAAACAAACCCTTAGAAAATGTAGGCCAAAGTCGAACACACTCGGCTGACAGGCGCAATAATAAAAATTGCAGTGCAACCAACGCACACCGCCTTGGGGAATAGAGAAATAAGGCGATCGCAAAAAAAACCCCAAAAAACTGCTGTAGGGGTGTTAGCGATCTCACATTTCAAAGGCTCAGCTATATGAGGGCGATAGCCATCTTCTCTCCCTCGCCATTTTTACTTTCCAGGCTGAACCGGTACCCATTTAAGGCTGGGTTGACCTGGGAGCCGCTGTGATCTATGAAAAACATTTCTGCCTCAACTGGGGAATGAACCCAGGACCACTCAGATGCGAAGCCAGCTCGCTAACCACTGCGCTGTGCGGCTCCCTCAAATAATTGATACAACACTTCAATTAATAATTGATAGGACACAAACATAACACTGCCATTATATTTGACAAGACAAATATAACACTTCCATTAATAATTACGACACAAATATAACATTTATTGATAGATTGATAAATTAGACTATAACACATTTTTCAAAATACAACCACCTACAAGAACAAGAGAAGCTACAAATTAACTAAAGAGAGGTCCAGATTAGATATTAGGAAATATTTTTTTAGTCAGAGAGTAGTGAATGCTTGGAATGCATTACCACAGGAGGTAGTGTAGGCAGGGACAGTTAATGCATTTAAGAATATATTAGATGCGCATAGCTTTTAGAGCAAGGTGATGTAAATGAAACTGGTTGTATACAGACTGTAGAGTCTTCTAAACCAGTATAAAGACGTTAAGTTAAGTTATTACTTTTCCATTCAGCCTGACCTCCCAAACATTTGGTCTTCTGTTCTCTCATTCAAATAAGTTTCTGTCAAACTGTTCTCTCATTTTAATAGTAGAATAGTTTTGTCAAACTGGTCTCTCATTTTAATAATATAAAGTTTTTGTCAAATTGTTCTCTCAGTTTAATAGTAAAAAGTTTTATCAAACTGGTCTCTCATTTTAACAATTAAATAAATCATTACAACGCTTATTGCTGGGATATCCACCAGGAGGCTTAACGTAGCATACAATGCGCATGTATTTGTATTTCACCTTTGATAGAAAAAATCATATACTATACCCAGGTCATAAACTTGTGTCTCCTTGGTCAGGGGTCTGGTACACAGCTCCTAGCTAAACGCTTCTAAACAATCCAATATTAAACTTGATATATCTGAAGACCTCACCTGCATGTTCTTTTATTGATCAATATCTCACACCAACTCAGTAGACATAACGTTTAATCTGTTTTTTTGTGTCTGTCTCACCTGCTTCTTCTGAGAGTCGAGGCTGATCGGAGCTCCTGAGTTCTGTCTAGCCAATGTGGTGATAATATTCTGTTTTTTTTCCTGATCGCCAAGAGTAAAAGTGTTTAACATATTTTACTATGGTTGTTGACTGAGAGCATGTAACATTTTTATTAGTTGGCTTATAGATATATTTATTACATCCATTTGAACAAACTAAACAGAACTATCTCACAGAGATCTTCTAAAACAACTTAATTCACCATCCCCAATAATTGGCAGAGTCTACACCGATTAAAAAATAAGAATATATCCTTGAAAAATTATGTTTAATCAGTCAATCTACACTTTTGCGGCCAAAGTTGGTAGTGAAGAAAGTGACGATTGTGTACTATCAAATCAGCCGTATTTTTGTATGGTGCACTAGTTTTGTTTTATATGATATCGTTGTCGGTCAACACCGGTGATTGTCTGGCAAAATTGTCAGCCTTCAGCGTGCAAACAGTTTTGTTGTTGTTGGCATTAATAGCAGCCTTGATCGCAGTAAAGGCTAATTATGTATCTTCAGATTTATTAATGATAATTTTAGCGCTCATTTAATATCAATTTATTTTTTATTTAACAACAAATTATTTGACATACAGAGTTGTGGCGAAAATTTTTAGCCTTGGACAGTGTCTCTGTATACTCACTGGTATATTTGTTGTGCTAACATCGGTTTTTGCTATAGAAACAGCTGAATTGGAGGCCACTTCCTCCGATCTTGAAAACAAGATGGCTAGATTGTCTGTAAACAATTTGTTTCTGTTTCACATGGATTTGGAAGGTTATCCCATTATTGATTGTGATGAAGTTAATTTGTTACAACAGATTTTTCTGAGGTAGGTCTGTTTAGTTTGTTTATGCAGATGTTATAAATATGTTTGTAGTGGAAACTAACAAATATACCGATCTGGTTACGAGCACTATGAGTGCTGTGTGACAATTTCATGGTGCAACTGGGATACCCAAAATGGGTAGGTCTTCTTCTTCTTCTGTGTTCGTTCTCAATCTCCCGCTACCAAGCCCTGTACAGGTCTTTGCAAGTAGCAGGATGTAGTCCGAGATAACGGAATGCGTTGTGTCGCTAGTTTACAGCTTCGGCGGACAGGGCAGGTCTAAATGTTTGTGACGTAATCCAAAAAAATGTTGAAACTAGAAGGCCAAGAGACACATCTAGTAATTTAGGCTGGGCTGTAAAGGTTTAATACATAAACTGAAGATTTGTTAAATGGTGAAAGAATCTACCATCTCACCACAAGTGTCTTAAAATCCTGAATCTTCTCATATTTGAAGTGCAGCTCTTTTCTCTCTTGTTTGGCTTTCTGGATCCTGCTTATAAGACTGTCTGCTTCCGCTTTCAGACATGGAACTACAGCTTTCTCCTCTGCAAGCTGAATCTTAGCATCAATATAGCTGCTACAAAAGAAAACAATGCAAACATGGTCAGTCCAACAATGCTTTGAATTGCTGTTATGACTAGTTTTTCCCCTCTGTAATTTCATTATGATGGAGGAGCAAACAAAAATATTATGGCTATGACAAATACTGTAAGATTTTCTTTAACCTTTACCACGTGCTGGACTCCCTGTGATGCCTTATAAAAAAACTGTTTCCCCACTGACGTACGGCAAATGTCATTGGTAAAGGATGCAGTTACCCACACAGACAAGGCAAAGCATAGCTGAGCTGGTCACCTGCTTTGGAGAACTGATGACTGTTGGAGCACAGCAACAGCAGTCTGGTACCCACGAGACAGAAGATGACCACGGGGAAGACCACCTACACGCTGGTCTGACTCCCTCAACCTCAGAAACAATTTCTACGATGCTACAGATGGGAAACTTATCACCAACTTGTCCACCGTGGCTCGAGACAGAAGACAATAAAAACGAAGTTGGGACCCGCAGCGGCCAAACCACCCCTGAGGAATGGGTCGTCCAGTAATCCCCACGGAAGGCGCTGTGGACTGCCAAACACCAGTGGCATTAGTATCATGTTTAAATATTCGGGTTAATGCTATGGAGACGGCTGAACATACGGGTATTTAAATTTAAAAGTCACTTCCATCCTGTCCACTTTTCAAATGAGAGATGTTTTTGTATATTTGAATTACAAATTTTGAAATGATACATTATCTTTTTCCTTCGGATCTGAAGAATATCCCATTTCTGTGGGAAATGGCATGGGATAGTGGTTAAGTGACACGGCTCACAACCCAAAGGTGCTGAGTTCGATCCCCATCACAGTACCGGCCATTTCCCCAGGGAAGCAAACCCTTAGAAAACGCAGAAGGAAGCAGACCCTTACATAAAATGCATGCCAAAATCGAATGCACTGGGCCAACAGGCAATATATAAAAACCACAGTGTTTTGGGGGAATAGAGAAATAAGGCAAAAGCAAAAAAACAAATTTGAGGGAGATGAAGTTAAGTTGCTGCAACAAAATTTTCTAAGATAGATCTGTTTAGTTTGTTGATGTAATTAACAGATATACCAATCTTGCTAACAACAATATCAGTGCTTTGTGGCAATTTCACAAATTTACTGGACAAATGGTGCACCAAGATATAGGCGAGTCTAATAAATGTTTGTTGTTTTTCAACAGTTTCATATTCATCTTTCAGTATCTCAGAAACTAACACACACACATAACAAAAACAATAACACCAACAAGTTTTACAAATTAATTTATGTCTCTATACACAAATAAAAAGGGTACAGGCTCTCAGAGTCAACAATCAGTAAAATGTGACGTGCTGAAAAATAATGCAGTCACAGATAAAATTGCATCCATTTTAAATGGAGTGTTGCTATGGTTACGATTTCTCTGCTAAATAGGAATTTGGCTGTTCAAAATGAGTGTGTGGTCAGCCCTACTATATGGCCAACAAAACATGGCATGTTACTAAGAGTATCACATCAAGTCTGCAGACCTTCACTAGCAGCTGTCGCTATCAAGTACGCTGAGTTAGATGGCCACATATAACAGCCACAGATCTGTGGTTCAGAACACCTTAAGAACAACTGTAATAGCTATCTCGGGAAGCAAAGACCATGCCAGAGACAAGATAGTTTTCCTACAGATTTTCCTATCAATCATAATGGCAGAAACCATAAAAACAATTAATTAATTGGACAGCCCATCAGAGGCACTCATGAATACCAGCTATAATTTCTACAAAGAGAAAATCTAGTGGATTCATGCATGAAAATGAGGAGGCAGATAGACTAGTCAAAGAGAGAGGAAGGAAGGAAGGTCCCGTCATGCCATGCGACGTATAGGAAATATGGTGTTAGGACCATATTATTTTGCGACCTACTGCACATTTTGGGTGATGTGGTCAGCATCACACAAACTGTTTTTACTTCCCAGATTTTTTTCTGGTACCCAATTTCTGAGGCTGGGTCGACCACGGGAGCCAGTTTGAAACCAGATAAAAATTCTGCATAAACTGGGGGATTAAAACCCTGATTGCTCGACTGAGAATCCAGTGCACTAACCTCTGCGCTACCCTGGCGGGAGGAAGCAAAATTCAAACTGAAGACAATTGTAACTCTAAATCTCTGTTTGAATTGTTCTGCCATCAATGTCAATTGTAACTTTATAGCTGTCTATATTTTCCTGCCATCAGTGTCAATTGTAACTTTATAGCTCGGTCTGGATAGTTCTATTACCATGACAAAGTATCCAAGTGGTTACAAGAGATGAAAGAATTGGCCCACTGTAACCTTCCAAGCATATTGTAAAAGGTGATTAAAGAGGGTTTGCATGGGGTTAGCAACCTCATCAAGTAAAGGAATTATGGTTTCGGTATTTGTATCTCTTGTTAAAGTTTCCTTTATTTGTATCTCTTCCAAAACAGTTTCACTATTTGTATCTCTTCCAAAACAGTTTCACTATTTGTATCGCTTCCTAAACAGTTTCATTATGTGTATCTCTCGTCAAAGTTTCAGTATTTGTATCTCTTCTGAAGTGATTTAGCCATCAAATCAGACATCTGTAAACCTACCTGGCTAACTGTACATTTCGAGAGTGGTCTCCCATCATTTTGTGAACCTGCTTGTGGATGTCCATCATTACATCATCAAGTCTGGCCGACAGCTTCCACTCTTCGTTCACATGTTCTTGTTCTTGAAACCAACGCATCACATGTTGCTCATTGCCCGCCTCAAATAGAAAAAAACAAAATTCACATTATCCTCTGTGTCAGTCTGGCAGATGTGCCGCATGCACGAAAGTCAATAATATTTTGTACGCGCCCCGATTTTTTGCAATGCTGTACCAATGTGGGCCTAGGTATTTGGCCAGTTCATTTCGCCATCACAAAGGTGCGCGACCACGGGTTGAAAACCTAGACACACCATTGGTTTTTTTCTTACCAAGCATAGAAATAAAAACTTAGCCTGCACACAGCATGACAACTGCAAGGATGGGTGACATTACTCTCCATCCCTAAAAATCCTGCAGCTCACCTCACAAATGGGAATAAACAATGTAATGATCATTTTTTAAAAACTGCATCTCCACTACATATTTCATTAATTCTCTCAAATATCTAGGCGTGAAGTTAGACCGCACATTGTCCTTCATGACGGACTGCCAGGAAATAAAGTTTAAGATTCATACAAGAAATAATATCATCCGAAAACTTAACAGCACAACATGGAAGATCACAACCATCAGTCATTTGGACATAAGCACTTTCCCTGTGTTTTTACTTAGCTGAATACGTCGCACCAGTCTGGAACAACTCTGTCCATGCAAAACTAGTTGATACAGCAATTAAATGAAGCGGGTTGGATAATATTAGGGTGCCTAAAACCCACCCTCATTGATAAAATATACCCTTAATCGGCATAGCAGAAATCGAATGAGGAAAAACAGGAGCACTAGCCAAGGCACCCAATGTTTGGACATCAGGTACAGAACACAGGACTCAAATCCAGACATACTTTCCTAAAATCAACACAGCCCATACAGACAAATCCTGAAAGTTGCCGTATCGAGAGATGGCACAAATTGATGCAAGCCACAGAGATGGAACTTCAGGAGGAACCTGCCATCGGACAACATCTACCATACAAAACATGGAAGTAGCTTAACAGACTCCGAACTGGTGTATCACGGTACAAGAGGAATATAAAACGATGGGGATACACAGATGATGATACATATGATTGTGGTGCAATACAGGACCTAGACCACCTGATGACCTGCCCCAACCTACAGGAAACATGCAATAGGTGCGATATGCTGGAGGCAAATGAGAAGGCAATCCATGTTGCTAAATGCTGGATGCATACTGTATAACATGGTGCTTGGACACAGAAAGTAAGCAAGCATTTCATAATTGAGGTGAAAAAATAACCTGCAGATTGAATGGTGACGGTTGGAACAAGAGAGCTTTATTCCTTCACCCTATGAATCATTTATGTGGACTCCAGCAACGGGAATAAATGTTGTAATTGTAGGTTATTTAACAGTGAGATTGGTCATAACAGGTCTATCTCTGTTTATTCTACATCTCTAATATCATTCTGATACATTCCTTTATCTACAATAGGAGCATGGGCCACTACTAGTTATTTAAAAAAATTAAAAAACGTAGCCTGTTTATTGCATGGTAACTGCAAGGCTTCGCAGCAAGTTCACCACCATGGGGATCACCACCTCGTTAGTTAGGCTGCAGTAACACAGTATGTTTCCAAATTCATGGCATGGACGCAAAGTGGAGGTCTTTTGTTAGTATGTTTCACCTGACTGTCGCATTCTCTGTATAGTGGTATTGAACTCTTTCATCACACTTCTAATGCTGGCTATTTCAAACTGCTTGATGTGCTAATACAGAGCTCCATCAGGACCTGGAGCAAATTTCTTACTGCTACTTAAAGTATGCATCACATCAGCTTCAATTATCAAATCTATGTATGCCAATGCTGGCAGTTCCAATACATTCTTTAATATTCTCTGTTTCGTAGGTAACAAAGAAAAGGGACCAAGAAGAGCCTGGAGATTAAAATAAGAAACAACTAAAAAAACTACATATGGAGAATAGATGAGGCAAACTAAAAAAAACTACATATGGAGAATAGACTGGGAGCAAACAAAAAAACTACAGTTGGAGAATAGACTGGAGGCAGCAAAAACAAACTACAGTTAGAGAATAGACTTGAGACAAACAGAAAAACTACAGATGGAGAATAGATGAGGCAAACTAAAAAAAACTACATATGGAGAATAGACTGGGAGCAAACAAAAAAACTACAGTTGGAGAATAGACTGGAGGCAGCAAAAACAAACTACAGTTAGAGAATAGACTGGAGACAAACAAAAAAACTACAGTTGGAGAATAGACTGGAGGCAGCAAAAACAAACTACAGTTAGAGAATAGACTTGAGACAAACAGAAAAACTACAGATGGAGAATAGACTGGAGACCAAGAAACCACAGATGGAGAATAGACTGCAGACCAAGAAACTACAGGTGGAAAATAGACTGGAGACCAAGAATAGACTACAGACCAAAAAACTAAAAAAAAGGCAAAGGCTGCCGTCCATCGTAGACGATGATGGCATAATTTATTTTGCTAGCGCTATTTTTAGTAAGGATTAACTGCGCTACTTTTTATCCTCACTGTCTCGTCTCATGCCGCCCGACCCCAGTGGCAAGTCAAGGATAAGACGACTAGGGGGCGACTACGAGATGCAGGGGACTCTGCATCAAGCACCTGTGAAAAAGACGGCGGAGTCCGGAGTCGAACCCACACCACCTGATCACGAGGCCGACGGCTTAACCACTTCGCCATGGAATCCCACCAAGAAACTACAGATGGAGAATAGACTAGAGAAAAACAACAAGTCTACAGACTTTTCTTTGACAACAGCTTGATATTTTAAAATTTGGTGTGTGAGTTCGCCTTATTTCTCTCTATTTTTATTTTGCGCCTGCCGGCCCAGTACATCCGGCTTCGGCATACATTTTATGTAAGGATCTGCATTTTTTAAGGGTTTACTTCCCTGGGCTAATGGCCGTTGCTGTGATTGAGGAGCAAAGCCAACACCTTCGGATTGTGAGCAGTGTCACTTAACCACTACCCATACCGCCCCCTCCTTTAATATAAGTTTGTGAACAGATGCCAGTGGTCTAGGCTCTAAGAGGTGGACTAAAATGTTATATATTCTTACCAAAAGCAGTTCTTGAACACATTTCTGAACTGACGGGGGAGACGAAAGGTCATGCAAGCCTGTTTTTCTGTCGTATGAGAAGCTGAAATAATAACATCTTTTAAAATTAGTACTGAAAGGTTGCCACGTGCATTAAAAAATATGTACATTTTCTTATTATTTTCCCCTTGTTTCTTAAAGTGGAGTGTCTTGCACTGTGCATGGTGACAAATGACCTAGTGCTTCCGAATTTAGCATGATTTTCAAAAATGTCTTTACGTCCCACAGGGATTCGACCTTGCTGTTTTATGCACTTGAACAAGATTGTCACCACGTATCATGGGCAAGCCCCTTTGTTTTAATTTCAATGTTCGTTACGCCACTGTCCACTACAAAATGAACAATAGAAGTGCCTTCGATATTTGGTGCATGAAGCATTCGCACACTAATGGAAGAGGGTGTCCTGTGTCCTTGTGTTAAGTGCAGCAGACAATTCGGTTCTGTCATTCGAACAGTAAAACACGAAAGAAACAACAGCCATCTTGTCCCACTTATAATGACATCACGTGATTCAATGAGCCAATGGTGGATAAACAGAATAGTTGGCTCAGTGACTGCACCAGAATTTAAAAAAACATGTAACTTACATTTCGACTACAAAGCGTTCATCCAAGACAAAGAACAAACAAAAAGAAATAACAACAATCACAACAAAAACCAAGATGATACAATACAGTTTGAGCTGACAGCCAACGTAGGAGTTCAACACCTTTTGAGTCAATCTTGGGAATGGCGGGTGGGAGACGACGACATTCTGACATATGGCGAAAAGAGTGCATGTTGCAAAAAGATTAAAATCCGCTGCTCTAATGATTTGTTACAGCTAGATGTTTACCTTAGGGCTTCTGCATCTTTGCTAATGTTGACACTGAGAGTTTTCTCCCTCATATCTTTGGCTGCTTGTTCTGTGTTGGTTACAAGTGCTGATATAAGACATTCCACACTGTCCGCTGATGCTGATTCCTCTATCTTCTCCCATAGATGTTTCTGAGCATTCTCTCTGGGAGAGGTACAAAAGTAAAAAATGACAAAGAGTATGAAATACCCAATTACTATGACACTAGAACATGTGAACGATTGTCATAAAATATGACATAAAAAGGGAGGAAACACCGCAGCTACTTACAGACTAACTTTGTCTACAAGAGTGCCGTCAACAATTCTATGAAGAAATTCTCCAACAGCTTCACATGCTTGTCGAACGTCTCGCTGGGGGAACAAAAACAACAAGTCTGGCATAAGAAGCAAATACATCCACAAGCATGTTGTATGCAGTAAGTAGGTAAGCAAAGTAAGTAACATGCAGTACAAAATTACAAAACAACAGGGCTTCAGATTTTCCATACCACAATCCCCATCAAGTGTCATATAACAGTAGCCAAAACAGATATTAAGTCTGCTTTTATATGGTTTGAAATTAGGTATTAACATTATAACACAAGCACAATACAAAGTTTATATTCTAACATTTTGGAACAAGTATTTTACTGATTTATCTGAAGAACGATATACACTAATGGCGATAGAACATATAAACAACCTCAAATGCAGCTTTAAAATAGATTAGTAGCAGACAAAGACAGACCAAATAAGGTAATTGTTATTAAAGACGGACAAAACAAAAACAGCAAAAACATATTTAGGTATTTCAATCCACAATATCTAAAACAGGTTAATACTGGCCTATTTTGAACTCAAAAGCCAGAAAAGATGTTAATAAAAGCCTATTTTAAAAATCCAGAATGCACTAACTCCTGTCTCTCTTACAGCAAGGAGTATTCATCAAGTGGAGGTCTAAG